>JBBPBX010006948.1:0-66774 GCA_038048925.1 Garcialebias charrua
ATTTATCCTATGAATTATGGATAAGGGGTATGATAATATAAGTTAAACTTCATCATACTCCTTTTCAGACTCACAGTCACCATTAGAGGAAAGGAAAAGAAACAAATGTATATTAGCATATAAAAATTGGGTATGTTTATTTGATATTAAGATTGTATCTATACTTGGAAACATGAAAGTATTCAGTATTATGTTTTGTGGTGAAATGTCTGTCTGAAATAAAATTTATCATCATCATCATCAACTCAGTGAAAGTTTTTAATAAATCATCCCCTCTTGTTGTCCCTTTCAGAGGCAAAACAGCAAGACTTTCTTCACGTAGTGTGTCATGGCATGTCTTTTATTCGTTTAATTATCTTGTCTTTATCCGAAAAGTCGTCAAAAAGTTCATTGGCAACATAAGCATGAATGTTTTGGCGTACTCACCATCTGTGAATGGCTTCCCGTTTCTCACAATGGCTAAAGCACCAGCAAAACTAGCTGAATTCCAGTCACCTTGTTGAGTCCAAACACGAAGGTGCTGCTGATCAGCTTGCAGCTCTTCACATGCTTTTTTCCTGCTGTCCCCCACAGGATATTTTGATGCAAAGGCAACATGTCGTGTCGAAGTGCCGCTTTATATTTGAGCGTTTCATCGAGGCAATTTTATCATTGCATATCAGACACACTGCAGAACCTGCTCTCTCCACAAAAGCAATCACACGGGTTTCTACAACTAGCTAAGCTAGCTGCTAGGAGGGATGTTTACTTCCTGATCAGTCACCCGCGGACAGCTGTGATTGGCTCTAGTCAGTGCCAGTCACCCACGGACAGCTGTGATTGGCTCCAGCCACTCGCGGCCATGTTTTATATTTTTATCGACTTTTTAAAAATATTATTATTAAAGATTTGTCTGAGAGCCATATGCAGCCATCAAAAGAGTCATATATGACTCGCGAGCCATAGGTTCCCGACCCCTGACTAGAACAAAGTCAAGAAACAGAAACAGTTTAAAACTAGGATGACTCTGATTCTTAGCTTTTGAGCTAGCAGTTAGCCCAACACGGTCGGGTCACGTGGCTCAAATAAAACACTTAAAATAAAGCATGTGAAACCCACAAACGACCAGAATACAACGCTAGCAAACAGTTTAAAGCCTAACATGCATGTTTTTGGACTGTGGGAGGAAACCGGAGCACCCGGAGAAAACCCACGCATGCACAGAGAGAACATGCAACTCCACCCAGAAATTCCCACTTTCATCTGCACATAACAGTTTGAAGAGTTTACTTACAGTGCAAGAAGTTAATCCACCGAAGGAGATCTCTCTGTAGCTGCTTCCTGCAGCTCGAACGTCGCTCTAACTGAAAACTGGTTTGAAAAAAAGCGCGGCGCAAATGAACATCCACTCAGAGGGCTGATTCAAATGAGGCAGGCGGAGCAATCCAAAACGCCTGAAGCACCTACGTACCACGAATCACGGCCGGACCCAATACGTTGCACTGTAGGGGGTCGCTCGAGTGTCGGCTGATCCCTGCTCCGGAGCAGAGCTGCGACTGAGGTGCAAAACGTACACACGCAGAGCGGATGAAGGGCGGAGCAAAACGAGGTCCGCCCCGGAGTCCTCTGCTATGAGGGCATTCTCAGTCTTAAAAATGATTTAATAATCTCTTTTTACTGATAATACTGATAAACCTGTTGTTTGTTTAGGAACTTCCTGCAGTCTGTCCAGAAAGTCTCCACTGGAGGAGCGTTTTGCTGAGGAAGAGGCACAACATAATTTCACAACTCCATGTATGTCCATGAAGAAACAAATGGAGAGAGGGCTGCAGATACCAGGACATCCCACCAGCTGTTCTGTCTGAAGATCCTGCTGCTGGTGGTGGAACCAGGTTAGCCCATCAGTGGGAGTTCAGTAACATGACTGCAGCATCAGACACTGGACAATATTATATGTATAATAATAATAATATATGTTGGTGAGTCCATGTTGGCTCTAATCTGCCCTGTGAGAAATTCATAGTAAATGTAACAAAAAGGAAAAAGTTCATAGCATTAAATTCAAACAGAAGTTCAAATTATTTCATCCTGAAATAACTCTGGCTAACTACTGTAGCTTTTTTATAACATGGAGTTAAACTCAAAGTAGTCTCCTCAGATAAATAGTGTTACCATTATTTTTATATTAAAGTTTCTGTTAACTTATTATTTTTATATTTGATTGTTTCTGTTCAGTGCCCTGAGACAACTTCTGTTGTGACTTGGAGCTATATAGTATAAATAAACTGAACTGAATTGAATTGACACGTCTTTTTGTAACTCCGCCTACAAAAAGAATCGGAACCGAGAATCGAAAAGAATAGGAATCGAAACGAAGAATCGGAATCGGAACCGGAATCGCTCAAATTCAAACGATGCCCAACCCTAGTGCGGTGCAGGAAAGTTTCATGGGGCTAAAGCTAACTGTAGCTAAGGTGGAGAAATCCGTCTTCACATGCACTGAAGACATCGTTAGCCTCCAGAAAAAAGTTGACAACCTTACTAAAACGGTGGCACAGCTGGAGGATAAATGTGATGACTTGGAGTCCCGGTCTCAACGTCAGAACAGCCGCATCATCTGTGTCCCGGAGGATGACCCTTCATCGGCTACAACGGCTGCGGTCTCTCGGTTGCTAAAGGAGGCCTTCGGCTTCGAGGTGGAGCCGCTGCTGGACCACGCTCACCGCATTCCAATCCCAAAAACGAAGGCAGGTGAACGCCCTCGCTCCATCGTAGCTAAGCTACATTATTACACGACTGTGTTAAAATCCTGGCGAAGGCAAGGGAGCTGCAACGGGTCAAAGTCAACGGTACGACTATCTTCGTTTTCCCCAACTATACTACCAGAAAGGCCCGAGCGCGGGCAGCCTTCACGGAGTGTCGCCGCCGGCTTCGCAACATCGAGGGGGTTCGGTTCGGGTTGCTCCATCCGACCCGGCTGCGGATCACGTATGATAGGACTACACGGGTCTTCACCTCCCCCGAGGAGGCTAATGTTTACATCAGGCTGATTACCAAATGAGAATTATAATCAGTGTGCCTTGTTTTACATTCAGGGAAAGTTAGTATTATTATTTAATGTTTAGAATTATAATTAATGTGCTTTGTTTCACACTCAGGGAATGTTAGTATTATTATTTAATGTTTAGAATTATAATTAGTGTGCTTTGTTTACATTCAGGGAAAGTTAGTATTATTACTTAATGTTTAGAATTATAATTACTGTGCTTTGTTTACATTCAGGGAACGTTAGCATTATTAAATAATGTTTAGAATTATAAATAGTGTGCTTTGTTTCACACTCAGGGAACGTTAGTATTATTATTTAATGTTTAGAATTATAATTAGTGTGCTTTGTTTACATACAGGGAACGTTAATATTATTAAATAATGTTTAGAATTACAATTACTGTGCTTTGTTTCACACTCAGGGAACGTTAGTATTATTATTTAATGTTTAGAATTATAATTATTGTGCTTTGTTTACATTCAGGGAACGTTAGTATTATTATTTAAAGGACAACACCCACCATGACAGTAACAATTCACCATATAGGACAATTACTGTAATTTAATATTATGTCTATTTTCATTTTTGCATTTGGGCCAGGCGAGGGTTAAAAAAACCAAAAAAAAAACACTCCCGAATGAATCCGGAAACCTGACCGAAGAGTCCCGAAGTGTCATGTGACTTTTATTACATCTTCACCCAGAAGGCAGAAGGTAGGAGTGAGTTTCCATGGAGGTTTATGAGAGAGAGTGGGAGTTAAAACTGCATATTTCCTGGTGCATTTGTGTGTACATATGGACCAGTGCTCTGATTTTATTTATTATTTATTTTATAACACCACTGCGGACCGTTGCTGCTCTCATTCATTCTGCCCAGAGGAGCGAGCCGCGAGCCGCGCGCGTCTCTGGCTCCTCGTTCCGCTGGTCACCTTTGAAGTTCCTCGTGCCGGTGTAATTTGCTCCCTCGAGTGTATGTATTTGCTCTCGTCAGCCTTGTTGCGGGGAGCACGGGGAGCACGGGGAGCACGCGCGCAGAGCTCCGCAGCGCGGCTGCCTTTCTGTACTCCAGACCTGTCTGGTCATGGGGGGAGAGAATAAAAAGCCGATGCGGAAATGAATGAATTTGTCGCGATCAAACAAATTAAACTAGTATGTCTACGTGGATGCTCGCTCAGAATATGATAGACATGAGTGAGCGACAGCAGGATTAATCAACACAGGCAGCTTTAGGGAATATTTAAAAATGCTTCGCTTTTTCTTTTCCTCGCTCGCCTGTAACTCCAAGGCGTCACTTTAGTGACGTGAATGCCCATGTGAATGCCCATATATGGAGAGGGGCAGATTTTCCCGGAGCTGCATGCTAAAATCTGCTATAAATCATGAAATAACACATTTAGCGTTATTTCTCTACAATATAAATAAACGCTCCTGTATTATTTTTAAATAAACTAATAAATATTAATGGCGATGCAATTTGAAAACATGGTGGGTGATGGACTTTAATGTTTAGAATTCTAATTAGTGTGCTTTATTTCACATTCGGGGAACGTTATTATTAGTTATTATCATTAGTTATTATCATTATTCGCTGTTTTTTAAAAGTGTTCTCGTTCTCCCAGATTAGTGCCTATTATATGTTTTAATGAGTTTTTTTTTTCTTCATTTTGCTAGTTCTGTGGGAGTCGCCTAATACAGGAGGGTGTTTTTTCTCTCTCTCTTTTTGTGTTGTGGTGCTATTTGGCTGTAAGGATAAGTTTTCTAGTGACTCCTGTTGAAGTCTGCACAGTCCCTTCGTTGGGGGAAGGGCCAAGTGCAAGTAAGGTAGGGTGGGAAAATGGTTTTATGTTTCCCAACCTTTATTATAAACAACAGGTCACATGTCTGTTGATTTGAAAGCTTCCTCAACATCATCTGCTGTTAGATTCCTAAGTTGGAATGTTAAAGGTCTGAACAATCCAGTGGAGCGGTCTAAAATATATTCTCATATGAAATGCCTGAACCCAGACATAATATTCCTACAGGAAACACATCTGCAAAATTCAAATCAGTTCAATCTTAAATATCGATGGATTGGGGAGATTTACCATTCGAGCTTCAACTCAAAAGCCAGAGGAGTAGCCATACTATTTAATAAGAATATTCATTTTACAGCATCAAAAATAAAAAAGGATACAAATGGCAGATTTCTTATAATTGCGGGCTCTCTGTTCCACACCCCAGTTTTATTAGTGAACATTTATGCACCAAACTTTGATAATCCAGATTTTATAAACAATCTAGTTAGCACACTTCCATATCTTGACACTCATTTGTTAATTCTAGCTGGGGACCTGAATTGTATAATGAACCCATCATTAGATCGCTCTTCATCTCGGTCCTTTACACAGTCTAATATGTCTAAATCTATTTTGGATTTTGTGTCCCAAAATGGATATGTAGATCCATGGAGGGCACGGAATCCACTAACAAAGACCTATACTTTTTACTCTCAGGTACACCAATCTTTTTTTTTTTTTTCCATTTATAGATGGCCTCCCGTCCCCAAATGTACTGTTGGTGAGTGTTGTTCTAAAGTGTAATTAAAAGGGAAAGAGAAGGAGCAAAGGCTGGCATTATACCAGTTTCCCCTCCACTCCAACTCTAACCCAGGCCCTTATTGTCTAAATGCATAATGTTGAGTGAGCACAGGAATGGGGGCGAGAGTGATGTCATCCCGCCACCCATAACCATGTGCTCACTCCGTTCCCTATATGTGACTTTTATGAGGATGTTTATGAATGAATGTCTAAAGTGTATATAAAATTGAGTCCCAGGTGCACTGTACAACAGAGATGTAGAACCATTGCAGCACACCCGAGACTCAAATTCCCTACATGTATTAATTTAAGATGAAGAGGGCGGAGGTGCGTGGTGAGGGATGGGGAGAAAATATCTGCAGGAACAATGCTCCCACAGCGAGTCAGCTCCCCCGCTGACCCTGCGTACCCCCCCCAGTTCGCCAAGGTCCACCCAAGGAGCGAGGTAGTGGAAACACCTCTCCGACCGCCAGGCCATTGAGCCAAGACCAGAGAGGGACACGGCCCCGAGGGCCGCCAAAGCAGAACCAACAGCCCACACCCACCAGGGCCGCCACGACCCCTGCGAACCGCAGTCAGCCCGCCGTCCAAGAAGACAAAAAATCCCACAAGGACGACACTACCAAGAGCGCCCGCCCAACCGCCGACAGAGCCAGGAAGCACTGAGAACAGGCCCCAACCAGGGCCCGCTCACCGGCCAAGCATAGTCCAAGACCATCATCAAGGACATCCACTTGGTCCCCACCCCAGAAGAAATACTACACCCACCCTTCATATTAATAACTTTCAGAACATATAACACATTAGACACCCAGGCTGGGTTTGCCCGCCCCCTCCCATTGGCCACCAGTCACGCCCCCAGACACCCAACCCCCCAGCACATGAACCCCCAACCCACCAGCGAGCCGAGGGCCCCCGGCCAGAGCCGGGCACCAGAGCGCCAGCCAGCCCATAACCCGGCGACCCGCCCGCCAGAGCCCAAGACCCCCCGATCCCCACCAGGTCCAAGCCCGGGGATGACTCGCCCCCAGAGTCCCAAGCCCCCGGCACCCGCCCCGAAACCACCCCAGCACAGCCGGGTCACCGACCGGTGACCCATGACCGCCGCTACCGACCACCCGTGGGCCCGCATGCCGCCCCTAGCAGACATCCCCCAGAACCCCCCCGGTCCTCCCCAGGTCGAAGACAGGGTCCTCCCCGCCCAAGCAGCCCCAACCCCCCGGCGCCCCAAACCCCAACCCCCCCCACCAGCCCCAATGCCCCACAAGGCCAGATCCCAGACCCCCCACCCTCACTACGTAACGGAGCCGATCAAAGAATGCCAAATAGATTGATCCGATGTGTCGGCAGATGCTGTTTCAAGACTAATATGATCTAACAGAAGATTTTTATACTGATTAATGCTAAGATTATTTTTATTTTTCCAATTTACGAGTATGGTTTTCTTTGCGATGCATAAGGCAGTGAAAAGCATATAGGATGTATTTTTTTCCAGTATAACATCTTCAAAGATACCCAATAAGCAAACAGATGGAGAGAGTGGGATATTAAATTTCAAACATTTAGACAAGTCTTCACATACCTGTACCCAGAACCTCTGAACGGGTGGACAGAACCAGAGTGCGTGAATATAATCATCAGGTATATTACTTATGCACTGTGAGCAGTTGTTAGATGGTGTAAAGCCCATCTTAAACATCCGCTGACCTGTATAATGTACTCTATAGAGAACCTTATATTGTATTAATTGTAAATTGGAGATTCTAGTCAATTTAAAAGTATTTGAACATACTTGAGACCAAATTTTTTGTTCGAAGTTGATTGATAAATCTGACTCCCATTTTTCAACAGGTAGTGCTATCGAGTCATCGATTCTAGATAATTTTTTGTATATTTTAGATAATAATTTAGGTGGTTGAAAATTAATAAACTCTAACACACATGTTGGTGTTTCCAACAATGTTTTTTTAAGCTTAAATTTCTTTTTTACAATTGACTTAATTTGTTGGTATTGTAGGAAATATTTATTATCAATGTCATATTGTATTATTAATTTATTAAATGGAATAAAGTCTATGCCCTCAAATATGTGTTCCAGACAATCAATTCCTTTCATTCTCCAACCTGGGAAATTTAACATATTATTTTCTTGTTGAATGTCAGGATTGTTCCAGAGAGGTGTATGTGTACATGGGAGAAGTGAAGACTTTGTCATTTTCAGATACTCCCACCATGCCATCAGAGATGAGCTAATATTGATGCTCTTAAAGCAGACATGTCTTTTTAAAACTGTACTGATAAATGGTAGATCTGAAATCCTAATATCATTACATAAAGTTTGTTCTATATCTATCCAAGTTTCATCTAGTGCATTCGGTTTTAACCACTTTGATATATATTTTAACCTGTTGGCTAAATAGTAGTAATAAAAGTTTGGAAGTTCTAATCCTCCGGTATCTTTAGATTTCTGTAATGTTTTTAAACTAATACGTGGAGTTTTATTTTTCCAAAGGAATTTAGATATAGAAGAGTCTAGTGACTTAAACCATTCAGTTGAAGGTTTATTTGGAATCATTGTAAATAAATAATTTATTCTCGGCAGCACCATCATTTTTACTGAGGCAACTCTTCCCATAAGTGATATGGGTAGAGATCTCCATCTAGTAAGATCGTCTTCAATTTTCTTTAATAGTGGGATATGATTTAATTTTATTAAATCTTCCAATTTAGGAGAGATATTAACACCTAAATATTTAATGTTACCTGATTGTAGTTTTTCATTAAGAGAATTATTAAACACGCAATTTATTGGAAGAACTGTAGACTTTGTCCAGTTTATAGAATAATCAGAAACTTTTGAAAACGAGTTTATTAATTTGATAACATTAGATATTGAGTTTCCTGAGTTCTCAAGAAAAAGCAAAACATCGTCAGCATAAAGACTAATTTTATGTTCTATGTTTCTACCCTTTATGCCTTTAATATCAGCACTTTGCCTTATTGCTGCTGCTAAAGGTTCAATAAAAATAGCAAATAATGCTGGTGAAAGTGGGCAACCTTGCCTGGTTCCCCTCTGTAAACAGAAGCTTGAAGATAATTGATTATTTGTCCTGACGCACGCTGTTGGTGAACTATATAATATTTTTAACCAATTAATGAAGTAATTCCCAAATCCAAATTTATTTAAGGTAGCAAATAAGAAATTCCAATTAACTCTATCAAATGCTTTTTCTGCATCTAATGAAAAAATAGCTGTTTCAATATTTTTCAAATATGAATACTCTATTATATTATATAATCTGCGTGTATTTGAGTTTGAGTGTCTTCCTTTTATGAATCCGGTTTGGTCTGGATGTATAATAACAGGAGTTATCTTCTCTAGTCTTTTAGATAAGACTTTACAAATTATTTTAACATCAACATTAATAAGAGAGATTGGACGATAACTGGTAGGTAATACTGGGTCTTTGCCTGGTTTTAATAAGAGACTAATGTTGGCTGAATTCATATGTGTTGGTAGCCTACCATTTTCTTCGGACTCAAATAGCACTCTATAAAATATCGGTTCCAGTATATCCCAGAACTTTTTATAGAATTCTACTGGATATCCATCAGGACCTGGAGATTTCTTATTAGGCATGCTTTTAATTGCATCATGGAGCTCATCTGATGTTAATGGTGAGTCTAGTTTTGATGATTGACTAATATCTAGTTTAGGAAGTGTTACTTTCTCCAAGAATTCATTAATATCCTTATTAGATGGATTTATTTGTGGAGTGTATAGAGTTTTATAGAAATCTTTAAAAATATTGTTTACTTTTCCCTCATCATGAATTATATTTCCATCTTTATCTTTAATACCATAAATAGATGTTTTTTCTTTGTTTAATTTGAGTTGATTAGCTAAAAAGCTACCTGATTTATTACCGTACTCAAAATTATCTAATCTAAGTCTTTGTATCAAGAATTTATTTTTCTTATCAATATATTCATTTAGTTCTAATTTTAATTTGCGTAGCTTTTGCTGTGTTTCCTCTCCTTGTAGACCTTCTAATAGTTTAATGGATTTCTCTAATTCCTCAATACGTTTATTTTCTTTTTTCTTTTTATTTGTTGAATAGGATATTATTTTACCTCTCATGACTGTTTTCCCAGCCTCCCAAAGTGTACATGCTGAAGTTCCTGGCAAGTCATTAAACTCTAAATACGATGCCCATTCTTTTTTAAAATATTGCAAAAATTCTTCTTCTTGAAGTAGTGATGTATTTAATCTCCAACTTGTATTTTTTGTTGTTATTCTTTTATAATCTATATTTACAGTAACTGGTGCATGATCGCTGATAGCAATAGGGTGTATCTCAGTGTCTGAAATGTTTGCCATCAATGAATTGCTTACTATAAAATAATCTAAACGAGAATATGAGTGATGCACATGTGAAAAGAAAGAATATTCTTTGCTATCAGGGTGAAAAGAACGCCATGCATCGCAAAGTCCATAATCGTTCATATACTGTTTAACTATATTTATAGATTGCCAACTGCGTTGAGTTCCCGCTGCATTCAGTCTGTCTATCTTGTCATCTAAACCAAAGTTGAGATCACCTCCCATCACCAGTGAGGAATCCATGTGATTTGATAGATTGGAAAAAAAATCATGAAAAAAAGCAGCGTCGTCTACATTCGGTCCATATATGCTAACAATACAATAATTTTGTCTAAATATAGATAACTTTAATATTATATATCTACCGTTCGGATCTATAAATTGATCTAATACTGTGAAGTCAACATTTTTATGTATTAAAATTGCCACCCCTCTTTGTCTTGAATTATAACAGGCTGAGAATACATTAGGAAACTCTGAAGATTTTAGCTCAACCACAGTTGAGGCCAATTTATGAATTTCTTGGAGTAATACAACATCTGCCTTTAATCTTTTAATCTTGTTAAAAATTCTATATTTTTTATCTTGGCTACCGGCTCCATTAATATTCCATGTGACAAATCTTAAAGTGCCCATACTTGTGTCTGTGAAAATATAGATAAACCACAACCATTATCACAGATATAGAAGATAATAAAACACCCAGGTAAACACATAATCCTTGATGTTTGACTATATATCATTAAGTAATATTCTAAGTGTTGTTTTTAACGATAAATCAGTGATGTATACCTTTATCATGTATTTGTGTAAGCAGATACGAGTGTATATAAGTCCTTGTGTTTGTGTATTAACAAATGTTGAGTTAGAAAAATACAGACAAGAAAAGAAAGTGAAATCATACTGAACACTAAAAGATGACAGATAGAAGAAAAAATAAAAAAAGAACCCTCCTACCACATTAATTGCCATGCCACCGTGTACCACCAGTCTGTGTAACCCACCAATCGAGCTGTGCTGAAAAAAATTACATTTATCTGGTAAGTAATAATGATATCTAGCTAATAATATTAATTATTAATAGTAACTGAAAATCATTCTTACCTTAATGATGACTAATATAGCCATGGAGTAATCTCTGGGTCTCTGAACAGCTGACCATTGATGTACAGTTTGTCCACCGAGATTGCAGCTCTTCTACCTTCATTTAAATTTTGTTTCCTAATCGGGAACAGAACGCGCCTTCTGCTTAAAATCTCTGCAGGGAATTGATCATTCATACTGAAATTGGTGTCACGTAGTTCCCTACCTCGGCTTTTTACCTGCATTTTTTGTTTATAGTGTTCAAATCTGGCTACAATCGGCCGCGGCCTAGTGTCCCCAGCTTTCTTACCTCCGAGGCGGTGAACTCTGTGAAAAGTGATGGAATTAACCACGTCACTTGTCAACTTCAGCTTAGTCTGCATGAAGGCCCGAACTGAGGTTTTGACGTCTTCATCTGTTTTCTCTGAGATTCCAGAGAAGACCATGTTTTCCCGCATGCTCCGGGATTGTATCTCCAGTATAGATTCTTTAAATTTTCTATTATCACCGGATAGCTGTGATACCTCTTCGGTGAGCGTTTTAACCGTTCCCCTCAGCTGCTGGTTTTCACTAGCGAGCGATGCTACTTGTTGCTGGCTGAACTCCAAAGAAATTTTCAAGTCTTGGAATTCCTTGTGTAGCAATTCCACCAGTGCTAAACGAGCGTCCAAGCTAGTTAATTTACCGTCAATCGACTCCAGGATCTCTTTAAAGCCCGAACTATCAGTAGACGGTGAAGAAGCGCTATCTAAACTACCGTGTCTGTGCCTTTTAGCATTCGGGGTGCTAGCAGCGGCACCGGAAGTAGCATTAGATTTTCCCATGACAACACTTTCGTAACACTCGTCAACAAACAATTCCAGACTTTGCAAAGTTTCTTCTTCCAGTTTGTTTGATGGGAAAAAAAAAAAAAGTCAGTTAATAGTATTTAATAATACTAACGACTTTTCAACAATATTACATTTAATGATTTCGTTTTTTTATTTACTTGTTTTATTTTATACTACATTAAATCTCTCTAAATCATTTTATTTTTAATCATATAAATATTAACTTACCCAAGCTTTATCATACTCACGCACAGTTTTTTCCTCTAACTTCTCAGCAACAGCTCATTGCAGCTCCACCCAGGTACACCAATCCTATTCCCGTATAATTATTTTTTTGTTGACAGCTCTTTAATGGAGTCACGTCCTCTGACTATTATCCGATTGTTATTTCAGACCATTCTCCTCTAAGCATTGATATAAACTTCATAAATAAACCCTGTTCTAGTCCTCATTGGAGATTTAATAGTCTTCTGTTATCAGATGAGCCATTCAATAAATTCATCCTATCAGCAATTGATGATTTCCTAACGTTCGATAAGAGCGATACAATTTCTCCCTCACTATTATGGGAAACATTAAAAGCCTATCTTCGTGGTCAGATTATTTCTTTTTCAGCTAGTAGCCTATTAATAAAAATCTACGCACTAAAATATTAGAAATATCAACAAAAATTCAGAATATTGACAAGCAAAATGCCATTTATCCATCACACGATTTGCTGAAACAGCGACAAGATCTTCAGATGGAACTCGATCTTCTAACAACATCTGATGTGGAGCGTCTCTTGATTCAATCTCGAGCCACTTATTATGAGCATGGGGAAAAACCAAGTAGACTTCTGGCACATCCATTAAAGCGAAAGGCTGGCTCTCGCACAATATCGCAAACCAGGGATCGGTCGGGCAACCTTGTTTCCGATCCTTTCTCCATTAGTGACATCTTAAAAAACTTCTACTGCAATCTGTATAAATCTGAACTACAATCAGACTCAAATGAGCTACTTGCCTTTCTTCAGAATACTGACATTCCTAGGATAGACAAATTGATTTCTGATCAACTTGAGGCTCCCATTAAATTAGAAGAAATATTTGCATCAATTAAGAATATGCAAAGTAGTAAAACACCCGGCTCAGATGGATTCCCTGCCGAATTTTTCAAAAAACTGGTTGATCCACTGTGAGAGGGTGATATACTCCGGTTGATGTAATTATAAACGAATAATTAAAAAAAACTCAGACTAAAGTGGAGATTTGAGAATTCTCCGCTTTCAAGTTTGCATGTGGACTTTCAGAACCGGAGATTTCTACTACTGCTGCTGCGGCGCTGACGTCACATAATACCATACCATACCATTTTATTTATAAAGCACTTTAAACAGGAACAAGTCCACACCAAAGTGCTGGACAAACAAACACGCAACAGGCAACACAGACAATGAAGTACAACACGAAGGAAACATAAAAACATTGCAGATCATAAATCAAACGATAATGCTCCGAGAAAAAAGCGCAAAAATGTCAACATACCTGCTCTGACATGATTCCTAGTCGACATTTTCCTGCGTTTAATTTACTTTGTACCCCAACATAGTATTTAACACTAGGATGACAGAATTTTCAAGATCCTGAGGACAAACCCCCTCCTTCTCCTGAACAATTATTGGAGCATTAAGTGCCTTTTGTTATAAATAAGTGTGCACTCAACTCAGACACCCCCACCACACCAGACTGCACAGACTGCATTCCAATGTTTCCACCAGGTAAGTAAGACTCTGCTTGCACTTCCCCCCTTAGTCAGAAGAGAGCCCCTGACCTGAATTCAGTGTTGTTTTTGACAGCCATTTTGATATCAGTTTTAGTCATAGTCTTTTAGACTAAAATACTTCTTAGTTTTAGTCTGTTTTAGTCATTTCTATATTTAATGGTTTTAGTTCAGTTTAAATCGACAAAAACTTAAAAAATTTAAGTCTAGTTTTAGTCTTAAAAAAAAAAAAAAAACATATTAGTCAGCTAAAAAAAGTTAATTTTGGGTTTAGTTCCTCTTTAAAGTATGTTGAACAAACAGGCAACACATAGGCAACATACAAAATGAAGGTAAAAAACAGAATACAGTATAGACATAAAAACGTCGCAGATAATAAATATAACGACCAACCTGTGTTGGTAAATGGCTGTTTGAACCATCTTTCTATACATACATTGTTCAAAGATTAGAGGAAATTTGACTTCCATCTAATTTCTGTGCAAAACGTTAGGTCTGAAATTGTTAAGTGTTTTTGAAATGTTATAAATAAACACTATAGATAACCAATTAAAACATTCATTCATTCATTCATTCAACCTTTATTTATACAGGCTAGCCTCGTTGAGTCACGGGGACTCATTTACAAGAGGGACCTGTCTCACTCACACCAAACAACCATCCACTCTCACACTCACACCTAGGGTCAATTTAGAGTCACCAATCAGCCTAACAAGCATGTTTTTTGGTCTGTGGGAGGAAACCGGAGTACCCGGAGGAAACCCACGCATGCACGGGGAGAACATGCAAACTCCACCCAGAAAGGCCCCGGACCGGGATTTGAACCGGGAACCTTCTCGCTGAGAGGCAGCAGCTCTACCAGTTGTGCCACCGTGCTGCCCAAAAACATAACACACTGCTGCCTGCATCGCTTCACACGTCCTCCACAGAACGACAGAAATATCTGCACTTAGTGAAAAAAGAGAGCCCCCCATTTAAATGAGATTGGGTCACGTCAAAGAGGATTACATCTGTGGGTGGATCAGGCCTCATTTGTCACAATATTATTTTCACTTTTGCAGGCATGACAGCCGATAAAAAAAGTTCAAGTCCACAATATTTGGGTTGTCAAGGCCAAAAAGAAAATGACACTGGGTAAAAAAAATGAATAAATGAAAAAGAAGGGAATTGTATAATTATAGTTCAGAAAGTCTATTTTTTTTATTTTTTGCTCGTTATTCTATTGCACAATTCATAATCCAAATCAAAATAATAATAAATGGAGCACTGAGTTTGTCACTGAAGATTATAGAATTTATCTGACAATACTTTATGCAGTTATTATAAATCAAGTCAGCTGTTTTGTCGACCAGTCATCATCTCGAAGGGAGAGGTAGTTTTTATTTTAATCACGATGGTTACTGAACAACACGATAAAAATCCACTTTTTGGATGAGTTTTGTACCTGCATGTGACAAACGCTGAAATAACTTCATTTATTTACTCTCTGAAGAAAAAGAACGGCTTTTTCTCCGGTGAGTGTGCTTGTGAGTCACGGCTGAGTTCTTAACTCAAGTAGTCATGGGAGTTGTAGTTCTTTCCCTCTGACCTATCACAGTGTCTCTACACAGCCCCGACAACCAATCACAGAACTTGTAGTCGTCATGGGAGTTGTAGTTCTTTCCCTCTGACCTATCACAGTGTGTCTCTACAGCCCCAACAACCAATCACAATACATAAACAAACGCCACGGCCATTTTGAACAGAAAGTAGCTATCAGTTAGCAAAAGTTTCCGGACTTTTCAACACATAAAAACGCTTATAAACAGAGCAGTAAAATTCTGAAATATAGCAAATCACTTTCTACAGTTACACTAAGATCAACGCTCAGCAACACAGCGATTCAACTGTCGAAAACAATGACGGACTCTCTCGGAACCGTTCGGTCCACAGCAGATCCTGGACACACCAAACCACTGAGCAGAAAAAGTTTCTGACAGCATATGCTTGTTTACCCGCTTCAAATGCAATAACTACACAATAGCACTTCCTCGCAGTTTTATAAATGAGCTTATTAGGCAAAAAGTTGACGCGGAGGTCAAACGTGAATGCGCTATTCTGTGACAAGTCAGCAGCAGTGAGTCCAAACAAACAGAACCAGAACCTGACCCACACACACAGCAGCGACAATTCTATAACCAAACAGCTTCAAACAAGGACAGGATTTATTTAAAAAAATACATACATTCGGTTCTTCTCTTCTCACAGTTGGGCTGAATACAAAATAAGTCCATAAATCTTTTCTGGGCTGGCGGCCGGCCACCGACCGACCGAGCCCCTTCGTGCAACATGCTGCTGCAGGATCTTCCATGGTCCAGTTTGAAAAGGAAGTCACAGGTGAGCGACGCGCAGCGCGTGGCCATGCTGCATCAACACCGCGGTGGTGGGCGTGACCAAACAGCTGACTTTCCGACACAGAATATAATTATGGGCACTTGGGCAGAAATATAAATTATTGATTGAACGAAACATTTTCGTTCAGTCTCGTCTCGTCTAACGAAAACTCACACACATTTAGTCACGTTTTAATCATTAAAGAGCAATGATTATTTAGTTACCGTTTCGTTATTGTCATGAAAAAAGGGGGCGTTAACGAAAAATTTACGTCAGCGTTACGTCAACGAAAACAACACTGCCTGAATTCACACATAAAAGACCCTGAATTTATCTCACAGTTGAGCATTTTGGGACATTCACTGAACAGAAAGCTTTGTCTGCTCCAGAACAATTTTATGCATAAAATTGTCTTATACTGCTGTGCTGATTATCCTGTAACCCTGATGGTCTGTCAAATAAATTATTTTGCTTACAAGTACTGTCACTCTCCTTGTCCTTGGCACATGTATATACGGTGCGTGCCGGCACATGCAGGTGGCCCATTGCTGTGTTCTACAACATGCTTTAACTATTGTTGTCCGTCACCTGACGGACCGACACTGGTCACACGACATGAGGTCAACTGACGGACCGACACAGGTCACATGGCATTAGGTCAACTGATGTATCGACACAGGTCACATGACCTGAGGTCAAGTGACGGACAAACACAGGTCACACGACATGAAGTCAACTGACGGACCGACATAGGTCACATGGCATGAGGTCAACTGACATACCGACACAGGTCACATGACCTGAGGTCAACTGACGGACCAACATAGGTCACATGACATGAAGTCAACTGATGGACCGACACAGGTCACATGACCTGAGGTCAACTGACGGCCCGACACAGGTCACATGACCCGAGGTCAACTGACGTACCGACATAGGTCACACGGCATGAGGTCAACTGACGTACCGACACATGTCTCATGACCTAAGGTCAAGTGACGGACTAACACAGGTCACACGACATGAAGTCAACTGACGTACCGACACAGGTCACACGGCATGAGCTTAACTGACGTACCGACACAGGTCACATGACCTGAGGTCAACTGAGGGACCGACATAGGTCACATGACCCGAGGTCAACTGACTGACTGACACAGGTCACATGACCTGAGGTCAACTGACGGACTGACATAGGTCACATGACATGCCCCGGGCGCTGACCACGGTTGCTCACTGCACCACCTGGTGGTGGTTGGGTTAAATGCAGAGACCAATTTCGTCTGTCAAGTATGGGAAACATACACAGATGACAAAAATGTGATATTTATTTATTTTATTTATGAAGTCAACTGATGGACCGACATAGGTCACACAACATGATGTCAACTGACGGACTGACACAAGTCAGATTACAGGAGGTCAACTGATGGACAGACACAGGTCACATGACCTAAGGTCAACTGACTCACCGGTTTAATGGACCAGATTGCACATTTATATACGGTGCTGCCCATTGCCGTGTTCTACAACATGCTTGACCTGGCAGCGATAAATGCTTATGTGTTATACAAGGCCTGCACTGGGTCCAAGGATTTTGGACTGAGGGGTAGGGGGTGGGGGGATGTAGGTGTACAATTAATGGGTCTTTAGTAGGGTCATTAGCATTTGAATCGACATTATATAGCCCACTGAAAGGGACCGGGGGATTTAGAAGCCAAGTTCACTTGCGCAAAAAAGCGCAGCCTTAATAGTAGTTCAACCTTGCATTCTGTCTACACAAACGGAAAAAAAAAAGAAATAATAACAGGAAGTTGTGGCTGGGTTGAAGGGTTGTGACTGCACTACACTGCCAGCTATGGGTTCAGCATATTCTTTACAACGCTCTGTGGTGAAAATAAATGGGCATATGTAGACAAACATTTTAAATATCCGAACATGTATGTACGGAGATTTTTTTTTTTGCGCAGATATTCATTTTTCAAACACCAGGCTACTTGTGTACAAGGCCTTAGCTTTTGTGGATAGGTAGACCAATATTTCAGCTATTGGGTCTGCCTGTTTTAATCACTGCCAACAGGAGGAGATATGATAAATAATAAGATAAACCCACTTGCAAACAAGGTTGGTGAACTGTACCACCAGAACTGTAAATACTGGCATGTAAAAAGAGCTAAGAATGGATCATTATAAATAACTTTAAATTCCATTAAAAATGGTCAAAATAGTTGAAAAACGTAACAAAACAATAAAAAAGGCGTTCAATAAAGAAACAACTGGACTTTATTTGTAACAGAAGACGTTTCGCTCTTCATCTAAAGAGCTTTCTCAATTCAAAGAGCAGAGTGTGAGGGTAAAGTTTTAAAGGCTGAGAGAAGAAACACACATACATATGTAAATTGACAAATCACACCTCACACCTTAACAGTAATGGCCCCAATATACCTGTTTCTTTTGCCTCACGCCGCTCGGCGCCGTGGGAGCACCGCGGCAAAAGCCTTTGATCACGGGCGTGAGCGCGCCAAGGTCGGATTTTACCATGCCTACGCGCGCGCGTTGATAAACTGCCTCGCGTGTCAGCAAATGACCAATCAGCGACCTCAATTTGTCCTGCTCTGCCCGGCTGCAGCTGTTGGAGCCTGCACTCCAGAGAGCTGCGCTTGCACAGAGTATAAAAGGGCTGCCGGTGCGCAGCACACGCGAGTCCAGCGGCGTGAGGCAAAAGAAACAGGTATATTGGGGGCTTAAGGGTTTCTTAAGGTCTTTGTTAGTCTAATTCACAGATGAGGCTCCTATGTTCCCATCAAGTGTGAAACATCTGGGAATCAGTCCTAAGCTGCATTATGCGTTTTGAAAGTTGGAATCTGAGACCTCCTCCTCTGTTAAGAGAAGGCTTCTCCCTCAATATAAACGGCTTCCTTCACTCCCCTCTCAAACCACCTGTGCTCTCAGTCCAAATGGTCCTCAAATGAGTGTCCCTTCCCTTACAAAACAAAAATATATTGTAATATATTATACAATATATTCCATTATATAGAAATGTTATGATATATTTTCAAATATACACAAAGACATGTACACAATATATGTGAATATATATTTTTGATTTGATTTGATGTTTATTCATTCATTTTAAAAGAACAATACAAGACAGTTTCATCAGATACAAGAATACAAGTAGGATAAAATGAAAGGAGCAGAAAGAAGATGAAATCTTATTATATCTGCCCCTTATTTCACAGTTTGTTCAACCAATGTTAACCTTCAAGCTACATCACAAAATGAATAATTCTACTTAATTTTACTAACTGTAATACACAAACTACATCACAAAATGAATAATTCTACTTAATTTATCTAGCTGTAATACACAAACTACATCACAAAATGAATAATTCTACTTAATTTTTCTAACTGTAATACACAAACTACATCATTCTAACTGTAATACACAAACTACATAAGAAAATGAATAATTCAACTTAATTTTTCTAACTGTAATACACAAACTACATCACAAAAATGAATAATTCTATTTAATTTTTCTAACTGTAATACACAAACTACATCACAAAATGAATAATTCTACTTAATTTTTCTAACTGTAATACACAAACTACATCACAAATGAATAACTCTACTTAATTTTTCTAACTGTAATACACAACACACTAAGCTACATCATCAGTCAACATAAGTGTAATACACAAACACACTAAGTTACATCATATATAGTTTTTGAGCAAGTCCTTTTTGACCTTTTTCTTAAATGTATACATTGATTTTGCATTTTTAACATCACTCTCCAGAGCATTCCACAATCGAACTCCCTGAATTGAGGTAGACCGTCCCTTTAAGCTGGTTCTGAATTGTGGTTTGATGAATATCTCTGTCCCTTTGAGATTGTAATCACTTTGTCTTTTTATAAAATTTCTTTGGATATTTAAAGGTAATGTGTTATTATGAGCCCTATACATAACTGATAAAATACTATATTCTACCAATTCCTGGAATTTCAATAAATTTAGCTGAAGAAACAAGGTGTTTGATGGGTGACTGAAATGTTTTCTGGTGATTACTCTTACAGCTCTCTTTTGTAAAATAAAAACAGGCTTTGTAATTGTTTTGCACGCTTTCCCCCAAACCTCAATACAATAGATTAAACGTGGAACAATGATTGTGTTATACAACATATACAGAGTTTTATCAATTAAAAAATCCCTGACTTTATACAGCACTGCAATTGATCTAGCTATTTTTGTTTTAATGGAATTTACATGATGTTTCCATGTCAGTTTGTCATCAATGATGACACCTAGAAACTTCACTTCACTCACTTTACAGATCACAGCATGGTGATTTGGCTGGTGATTTCAACAAAGCAGATTTAGAGTGTATTTCCAAAAACATACATAAACATAAACTTTGCAACAAGAGGAAACAATACACTGGACCAAGTTTACACCACCATGAAAAATGCCTACAGAGCCCTCCCCCTCCCCCACATTGGTGCTTCTGACCATATCTGTGTTATGCTAAAGCCAGCATACAGGCCACTGGTGAAAGTCACAAAACCAGTCCGCAAGCAGATACGAGTGTGGCCAGAGGGGTCTTCAGAGGCACTCCAGGACTGTTTTGACACCACAGATTGGGGTATGTTCAAAGAAGCTGCTACCACAAACAACAACTTATGTCTCCAGGAGTACTCAGACACTGTATGTTCATACATCACCAAGTGCATTATGATGTAACTAACCTCAAGACCATCACTGTTCAGGCTAATCAGAAGCCATGGCTGACAGCTGAGGTTTACAGACTCCTGAGAGCAAGGAATGCTGCCTTCAAAGCGGGAGATCAAGTGGGCCTGAGGGCAGCCAGAAAGAACCTGGATCGGGGCATCAGAAAGGCCAAGAAGCAGTATTCCAGGAAAATAGCTCACCGTTTCAAGGACAGCAAGGATACACGCAGTCTGTGGCAGGGAATACAGACCATCACAAACTACAAACCATCCCCCCAGACCTGTGACAGCTCAACCTCTACGCTGAATGAACTGAATGAGTTCTTTGCTCGGTTTGAGGCAAGTAACAGCACACCTGCACATAAACTCCCCCCCTCTCCTGATGGCCAGGTGCTGGCGCTGTCCTCAGACAGCGTAAGGCGATCATTCATCAAGATTAACGCCCGGAAGGCCTCTGGTCCTGACAACATACCTGGTCGTGTGCTGAAGGACTGTGCAGGGGAACTCGCAGCGGTCTTCACGGACATCTTTAACATCTCACTGAGCCAGGCCATCGTCCCCACCTGTTTCAAAGCCACCACCATCATCCCTGTCCCAAAGAAGGCAACGCCCGCATGCCTCAATGACTATCGCCCAGTAGCACTCACCCCCATCCTGATGAAGTGCTTTGAACGGCTAGTCATGAAAAGCATCACATCTGTCCTCCCTGCCTCCCTGGATCCCTTCCAATTTGCATACCGACCTAATCGCTCAACCGACGATGCCATCTCCTCTGCCCTCCACACAGCTCTCACACATCTGGACACGAAGGACTCTTATGTTAGAATGCTGTTCATCGACTTCAGCTCGGCATTCAACACCATCATCCCCCAACAGCTCATCCATAAACTGGACAGTCTGGGGCTGAACACCTCAATGTGTAACTGGCTGCTAGACTTCCTGACCGGGAGACCACAGACAGTACGGATCGGGAGTAACACATCTAGCACCATCACATTGAACACAGGGGCCCCACAAGGATGTGTGCTGAGCCCCCTTCTATTCACCCTGCTAACACACGACTGCACACCATCGTACAGCTCCAACCACTTCATCAAGTTTGCGGACGACACAACAGTGGTAGGTCTCATCAGCAACAACGATGAGACGGACTACAGGAACGAGGTGAGCCGCTTGGCCTTGTGGTGCGGACACAACAATCTCACTCTCAACGTGGAGAAGACAAAGGAGATTGTCGTGGACTTCAGGAAGAGGGATGCACAACATGCCCCTCTGACCATCAACAGCACCGCAGTGGAGAGAGTGGACAGCACCAAGTTCCTGGGAGTGCACGTCTCGAAAGGACCTGTCCTGGAGCAGGAACACTGCATCACTGGCCAAGAAGGCTCACCAGCGTCTCTACTTTCTCCGCAAGCTGAAAAGGGCTGGAGCTTCAACCCCCATCATGTGCACCTTCTACAGGGGTGCCATAGAAAGTGTCCTGACCAGCTGCATCACGGTGTGGTTTGGTGCATGTACTGCATCATGCCGCAAGAGCCTCCAGCGCATCGTGAGAGCAGCTGAGAAGATCGTCGGCACCTCCTTGCCCTCACTGCAGGACTTACACAGCAAACGCCTCACTCGGAAAGCCCTCTGCATGGCAGGTGATCCCACACACCCACTACACAGCCGCTTTAGACTGCTGCCATCAGGGAGGAGACTGAGGAGTCTCCAGGCTCGTACCAGCAGACTGAGAGACAGCTCTGTTCATCAGGCAGTCAGAATGCTAAACACTCTGCCTGCTCTGCCTCCCCTCCCATTTGAACTGCCTTAACACAAAAAACTTTCTCACACATTACCACTCAACACAAAGTTTTTAACACTGGACCCTGTGTCATCAAACGGGTTATTCACTAAACTCTCGGTCATGTGCTCATTCAGTTTGCACTACTTCTCATATTTGCACTAATGTTTGTATTACATTACTGCCTATAGTCATACTACTGTTTACATTCACTGTTTACATTTATTAATACGGTTTACATTTATTACTACTGTTTTACATTTATTACTACTGTTTACATTTACACTACTTTTATATCTACACTACTGCTGATACATATACAGTATTCTCTGACTAGCCTTATCTAAGGATGCCCAATGTGCCTTACTGCATATGCCACTTTGCCTCTATACCAACATCAACTACCTCATACATATACTGTGTACATTAACTCATATGCTGCTGTGCCACTCTTTGCAAATGTCAATGCTAGAACCTTCAGTTTATTTTATAGATATACTTTTTATACTTTTTATACTACTATGAAAAAACTCAGGACAGTATTACACTTTTATTATTTCATTTTATGCTTATGTTCATTGGGTGTTTGGTGTTTTAGGGGTGTTTGGTGTTTCAGTGTTGGTGTAAATTTTCATACTTTTATACTACTATGAAAAAACTCAGGACAGTGTTACACTTTTACTATTTTATGCTTATGTTTATTAAATGTTTTAGTGTTTAGTGTTTAGATGGTTACTGTTGCACCGAGGGACTGAGAGAAACACAATTTCAATCCTGTGTATGTCCTGTACATATTGCAGTTCTGACAATAAAGTTGACTTTGACTTTTGAACATCTTCAATTTCAAATAGATGGTCAACAATTCTCTTTTTGTTACTGAATATCATGTAATTAGTTTTATCTAAATTCAAAGATAATTTGTTTAATTTAAACCAAGTTTGTATTTTTATAAATTCTGTTTTCATCATATCCAAAATCTGTTTTATGTCTTTACCCGAACAGAAAAATGTGGTGTCATCGGCAAAAAGAACACATTTAAGAAGTCCTGACACATTTACCAAGTCATTCACATATAAAATAAATAACTTTGGTCCAAGCACAGAGCCCTGAGGAACTCCACAAGTGATATCACGGAGGTCAGATCTAACATCATTTATTTGCACAAACTGTTTCCTATCTTTCAAATAGCTAGATACCCACTGTAATGCTGGTCCTCTAATACCATATTTATTTAGTTTTTCAAGGAGAATGGTGTGGTCAATGGTATCAAATGCTTTTTTTAGATCAACAAAAACACTAACACAGTACTGTTTATGATCGACAGCATTAGTTATTTGTTCCATTAAATCCATGAGAGCCATTGATGTAGAGTTTTTTCCTCTAAACCCATACTGACTGTTACTTAAAATATTTTGTTTATCAATAAATTGATCCAATCTGGTCACAAATAGTTTTCTAGAATTTTTGAGAACTGTGGTAACAAGGATATTGGCCTATAATTATTGAATACACATTTATCACCATTTTAAAAAAAGAGGAATTACCTTTGTGAAGTAATCATGAGGGTATCCACCATATTGTGTCTTTAAACACATACGGTGCCACCCAGATGTAAAGGATTTTATCAGGGGTCAGTATTAAGCTGACCTCTTTATCCTTAATTAATTACTTATTCAGATTGAATAGTAATTTCACGGATTCTTTTCTTTTTCAGTTTACCCAATATTTCTGTGATCTTTATGATGGATAAATAAATAAAGCCATTAAGTGACAGAGAACATTGACTTAGTTTGGTATGTCAAAAGACACTACCATTTATTTATAATAAATCAACTAAAATCAACATCATTACACTTGATTGACATGATTCGCACTCTCTTGCAATTTAACACGTCAGCACACTTAAATGTAACACAACAGACTTCAATACAGGATGTTAAGAGGCTCTATGACTTAAATAGTTTCCAGCTTAGAATTGAGGGGAAAAGAGATATTTAAGAAAGAGAAGTTAAAGGAGGAAGTTATTTATCTTGAGTGTAACCAGAGATGACACTTTCCATCCGACTTCCGCTAAATCCAGGTACGTTTGTAAACAGCTCTGTACCTTGAAGACGACTAGTCTTATAAGGAGATGGTACCAGCCTTTCAGGCGTACAGAATCGTTGCAGGTCCAGTACGTCCGAACCAGTTCTTGTTTACGTGTCAACGTCTCCTGGGATCCGCGTCGGTCATCAGAAAATGCGTCAGCTCCTGGCCTCTGGCTCAAGATAACTTATTCCAGGAAGGAATAAACAAAGTTTTGAGCTTATGCTTGTTCGAAGTGGACTCATAACAACATGTTATTAGTCCTTAACTGGATGACGTGTCCTTAGCGTGTGACTGTGAGTTTATCCAGCTCTTTGGGACGACCTCACAACTTGAAGTTTTCCCAGCAGACTTCCTCGTTCCAGCAACAGCTTAGAACTTAGTAGAAGATCTGAGAGGAGCGAGACTTGTCTCTTCCCCATTGGTTCAAAAACCAGTCGAGCAGTTCACTTGTTATCACGATTCAAGGTGAAATCCAGAGCAGAGGGAAATTGTTTAGGAAAAGTATCTGAGTGAAGAGACTTTCAGACGCTAGATGAGAGTTTTAGCTGAAACTCAACAAAAACAATTTCTGTGTAAGTCAGTTTGACATTTTATCTGAACTTTGACACCCTTTCATTTGATCAAGTAACACAGTCATGCTTCACATTTAAAGAATAACATAGCATATAACATATATCATGAAAATGACAAAATGTTATTCTTTTGATTACATTAGAATAAAATTAAAGAAGCCAATAGTCTCTTTTGGTGACTATGTTCTCAGACTACAACTAATGGAATAATTTGTAGTAAATGTCTTGTTTTACTGAGAGGGCAGTAAAGGTCATCTCTGGAACAGTTCAAAAATACAAAGGTATCAGAGCGGGCACGGTCATGCCCACTACATCTCCCCCCTTTTGGAAGCCATCGACAGTCCTTGGGGATGGGGTCCAACACGAAAGGAACATTGAACTGTCTTTGATCTTGAAGTAATCCAGCAAGTAGAAAAGAAAAATCAAAATTATAATCCCATAAAGTTTTTTGGAACTTCCATACTGTTCGGAGGTAATCCCATTGCGGTAAGCTTTTAATCCCTTGGAAAACTGAGTCTGTTAACTCTTGGAAAACAAAGTCTGTGATCCCTTGGAAAACAAAGTCTTATAATCCACAACGGTTAGTTTTGTTGATTGATCAGCAACAATTGTTGTCATAATCAGCATGTAGAGGGGATCCCTCGATTGACGTAGTGGAGGCGACCCTTGGATGAAGGTTGAAGACCAAGCGTTGGGGCTACAAGTCCCCACATCGAAGGTTGTTGGCTGGTTGGTTTCTAGTCAGTGCCACTCTGGTTCTATGTGTCATGCAATTATGTGGTTTTTAGGTGGGCTTATGATTGGGATTTTACATTATCTCCTACCTATATGCACCTGGTGTGTAAGCCATCATGGTTTAGATCAGCTACACTTACCAATTAAGGGGTGGGTCAATTCCGTAAAATTAGAAATAGGGATCTATACCTATAAAATGTTGGAGGGCTTCTGTAACGAAGGCCTCTAATTCCAAACTATTCCTCCATTCATTACTTAGTTTAGGTTAAACTAAAATAAAAAAATGAAATATAGTTTGATCTAAATGTCTGTTGTCTTTTAGACGAACGACGTAGGATTTGGTATTCCTAATAAATTTTGAAGTCTATGGCGAGACTCATCAAAATGAATAGATAATCTAGAATAGAAACGATCGAATCGGTTCAATTTAGAAATTGTGAGACCAGTGTAGTTTATGGTACCTTGAGTAGCTTTAAACTACATTGACTCTTCAACGATTGAGATTTAACAAAACGAACTGCATGTTGGCATAGTTAAATCCATATCATTCATTAACCAATGTTAATACAAAACCTTTTTGGCTGGGAGTGTTCAGAACCAAAACAATATCTCAAATAATGACAACAGTAATGACTAAACAACAAGGAAACAACGTTTCACTGCTTCGACACACTCTTGTCGTCAGATTCCAAAATGCAACACACAAGAAAAACAGGTCTCAACTTTATAACCGAGGTCAATTTAAATCTCGTGGATTTAAACGGTTGTTAAGGTTAGTTTTTTGTTGTGGGTTTTAGGCTTAGTGTTTCTAAGTTCAAATTGGACAATGCGACTTATAGGGTGGAAAATACGGTAGTTTAAACCTGATTAGTTTATTTACTAACTTGTGTTTGGACGACCTTATTATCCCATGAAGTCGGTGTGTTTGTGAGATCTTTGTCTTTTGTGGAGTCCTTGAACGCCTTATAAGGTTTGATCTGATTTCGATGTACCCATTTAGCAATTGGCTCTTTGCGACCTTTGCTGATTTTGATTTTGTAAACGACTGAGGATACTTTGTTATCAGATGAGGTCCAATCCATCTGGGCATCAGTTTGAGGGTGAGAGTTCCAGTCTCGGACCCTCCTTTCCCGGTTGCTGGGGCGAACGTATAGTACCAGACTCTGTCTCCCACTTGAAGTTCATGTGAGAGGCCTTCTGGTCATAGTACGCCTTACGTCCTTCAGCGATCTTTCCAGGTTTTTCTGGGCGAAAGCAAAAGTGTTTCTGAGGTGTACATTCAAATCTTTGTCTTTGGCATGGCCTAACATCACCCCCCTTTGGTCATGGGGGACCACGAACACAGGTGAGGACGTCCGTCCATGGGCACAAGTTAGGATGCCACCGTTTAGTTTAAGCTGTTCGCGCAGCCGAGAGAAGACGGTACACAGGAACCTTTTAGGTTTCGGCCAACGTATCTTCCTACGTTTACCTCTTTCCGTGTAATTCAGGTGTGTCACAACCGTCGGCGCAGTCGCAGGTGTGTCTGATTGTACAGACTGCGACGGGTCACTGTCGTTGTGTGTGTCTTCCCACTTCTTGACTGAAGAGGGGCTCTTTGAGTCTGTAAAAACTATGTCATTTCTGATTAGTTCTAGACACAAATGTCCCTGAACCAAGGTTTCATCGAAAGCTTGGCTGATAGCCGATTTACCTGTCCCAGGGGACAGTACAGCAACCTCGGTGTGGGGTCCTTGGATCTCCACACCTTTCTCTACCTGTGGTAGGTAATGTGAGTTTGCCCCCTTCTTGTCTGATGAGGGGTCCTCGTAATCTGCAACAATGATGTCCAAGTGACTGTCAGCGTTTGGATGACTGTCATTTTCTGGACTCAGATGCCCTTGAACCAAGGTTTCATCGAAAGCTTGGCTGATTGCCGAATTACCTGTCCCAGAGGACAGTACAGCGTCTTCGGTGTGGGATCCTTGGATCTCAACACCTTTCACTACCTGTGGTAGGTAGTGTTCAGTGAGTGCTGAATGTGTCAGCTCACAGAGGAGGTTCTCTTGTTGGGCCAGAGTTTGGTCCAACTTTTGGGTCTCTTCTGTCTCACCTGTAGTTGAAGGTTCACTTACCGGGCTCTCGTCCTCGGATGAGCAGTCCCTTGTGTCCTCTGCGGTACCTGCGGTTAGGCAGTCTGTATCACAACTAGGAGGCACTTTTATTGGCAGGGGTTTTCTCACTGTTGCCCACATTGTCTGTTGACCATAATCTATAATCGCGCCGAAGCGGTTTATAAAATCTTGGCCAACCAAAAATGGGAATGAGTCAAGTTTAGACACAAACACCGGGTGGCGTAGTGTCATTTTGCCAATCTGCATGTGAACCATAGCCATAGCTGTTAGGGTTGTTCTCGTCTCTGCGAGACCCTGCAGCTCAATAGCACATTTCTCAAAGGGTATTTGCCTGTCAACACCGTTAGCGGCGGTCCTCAGCTCCTCGAACAGCTTGGCCGACATAATAGTTATATCAGAACTGCCATCCAGGAGGGCTTCACGCTCAAGGACACCTTCCAGTGTGATAGGCAGGTAAGCTTTCTTAGCCACCCCCCTTTGTATAAAGTTACACAGAAACCTCACAGGTCTTGGCCCACGTCTCTGTTCACGTGTGACTCTGGCTGTGTAATCATGTTCACTGTCAGCAACTTGTTGGCTGTCAGCATCATGACCTTCAGGATGTTGTTGTGTGTCAGCAATTTGTTTGCTATCAGCATCTATATTGTCAACATCTGTGTGCCCTGAGTCTTTGTGAAAGATAGTGCTGCACATCGCCCCAGGTTGGTCAATGTTGATAGTGTCATTATCAATGATAACGCCACTCATTGTATCAGGTTGGTCAAGCACAGTAACATTCAAATCTACTGACAAACTACTTACTTCCTCTGTCTCTTCCGAGCATAGAGGTGTTGGGCCATTATTCCGGGACATTCGTGACTCTTTGCCTGTCTCGAACTGTTCTGTTCGAGGCGCGGGAGGTGCAGTTCCAAGGCTCGGGGGTTTCTGTTGGGACCACGCATAGTTACATGAGTATAGGTCCTCATACTTCAATTTCTTTTGAAGTCCACCCACCGATGGACCTTGGTTTTCACCCACCTGGTTCGATCTGAACCATTGTGGGTCTCTTAGAGAGTGAACACCTACCTTTTGTGGTTCGTTGCTTGTCTCAGATTTTTCAATCTGAGGTGCTTCAGGGGCGGGGCTCCCTTTAAACCATTTTGAGTCACTGTTCCAGCTGGCACCAACATTTCGTTGTTTGTCAGTTTGAAAATCTTGTTCATTCTTGCTAGTATTATCCAACTCTTTTAACAACCGACGTATGTTCTCTACCTCTTCTGAGGTCAGAGGGCCTTTGAGACGACGGTGTTTATTCTCGCTTTCTATAGGAGAGAGAACCTCTCCTATTTTTAGCGACTGTGATACGACCTTTTGACCTGGGTACACCTCAGAGGGTGTTTTGTTTTGCATGTGAGCCTCAAAAGCAGTTACAGCGCACTGTTTCATCACTGATTGTCTAAACTGATGTTGTAACTCAAGGCCTTTTTTGAGAAGTTTTTCTCTTTGTCGTTTGCTATTGTTGTCATCAACTGTGTGCCCTGAGTTATTCCTGTGCTCTGAGTTATCAAAGACAAGGTCACTCAATTTACCAGTTCGGTCATCCTCTGTATCATTCAAGTTTTCAAACAACCAACTTATGTCCACTATCTCCTCAGAGCTTAGAGGTATGTTGCCTTTTTTCTGGAACTTCTGTGACCTTTTGCTACTCCCGGACTGTCTAGTCCACAGTGCAGGGACAGGGCCTTTGCTCGGTGTAGACCACGGAGGGTCACTTAAAGAGCGGACACCTACCATTTGTGGCTTTTTGCTTATCTCGGGCAGCTTCGTCCGAGGTGCAGGGACTTTGCTCGTCCTTCTAAACCATAAGTCATTGCTCCAGGGGGCATCAACATGTTGTGGTTTGTTAGCTTGAGAAACATGTTTCTTCTCACCTATTTTAGGAGAGGGAGTTGATGAACTTGTCCCTTCCAGCTCCAGCGAGTGGGATTTGACCTTTTCTTGGTAATGTAGTTCACGCTCTGGTTTTGTTTTTAACCAGATCGGGTCATTGTTTTGTCTGTGAGCGTCACAAACAGTTACAACACCCCGTTGTGTTTTTGATTCTCCTAACAAACGTTGTACCTCAAGGTTTTCTTGGTGAAAATTTTCACATCTTTAAATGTGCTTCTGCTTTAATACTTCAAGATTTTCAAGCCTTGATGCGATCAGCTTGAAAGCTTCATCATTTCTTTCATATCCCATCTTTATTTTGAAATTTTCTCCAAATTAATGAGAGATGTTTGTAGTTTGTTATTTTAAATATTTCCTTATTTAAAATAAACTGGAGTCATTAGTTGTACACAGAAAAACGTTAAAAATTGCCATTTTTAACTAAAAGTGTACAGATGTGCACACCATTCTGTATAAAATGCAGAGATGTGAAGAGCTTAATGTGGAAATGCTCTGTTCTCCATCCCCTGATGCATGCTCAATAATCCAGGTAGAAAAATCCAAAAAAGCTAAGTCTGGTCCTCTGGACATTCAAAAAACAAAACAAAACAAAGCAAAAAAAACTGTAGAAACGTTTCGTCTTTCGTCCGAAAGACTTCCTCAGTCTGAGAAGCTGTATTCAGCTCAGTCTTATAAATAGCACCCTCCCACAGTGGATCAACCAGTTGGCTGATGACAGCAGTTTGAGAGAGGAGTAAAGGAGGCCATCTTTGTGAAAAGAAACCGTCCATCATTAAACAGAGGTGGAGGCCTCCGGGTTCAACTGTCCCCCACTTACAATGCTGTTATTGCTAGTATCACTCAGCCCTCTGTGAATAGCAAACAACCATCAGGGTGTTAACGATCCATCGTCAGGCTGATGGTCCTCCTTGATCATGTGAGCAGCTGGTTTCGGCTGTCATCAGCCAACTGGTTGATCCACTGTGGGAGGGTGCTATTTATAAGACTGAGCTGAATACAGCTTCTCAGACTGAGGAAGTCTTTCGGACGAAAGACGAAACGTTTCTACAGTTTTTTTTTGCTTTGTTTTGTTTTGTTTTTTGAATGTCCAGAGGACCAGACTTAGCTTTTTTGGATCTGTTCTCCATCATTTTTTTATTTTTTATTTAATTTGAAAATCAAATAAAAGATGCTTTTTGAGTGTTATTTTAAATCTCTTCAGTATTTAAAATGAGCATAAATTGTTTGTCTGTACCTCTGTTATTCTAAATTTTTTATTTAAAATAAACAGGAGTTTTTGTTTGTGTACAGAACAATTTTAAAGCCGGTAATTTCACCATAAAAATGCTGACTTTTTATGATGTTCTATGAGAAAACTCATCTGTTAACGTCTTTTAACCAACAGGGGGCAGCTTCAAGTCTCAATGTTATCACGAGGCGAGTGGCGACTGATTTTTTCTATTCAGTATTTAAAATAAAAACAAACTTTTAGAGTTAGTTTCTAGTTTGTCCGTGATAACAGCTCGAACCACGTTCTTGTCAGAGACAAATTTATGTTGTTAGACCGTTTAGATGGCTTCAAATGAGTTTTTAAACTTTAAGTGAAATCTCCGTTTGTCCTGTGAGTGTGAACTGCCTGTCACCCAAAGTGCCGCAACTGGAAATGACGACAAGAAATAGGCGGGTCGACGTAGCGCGTCACCAGCTTCCGTACTTGAGCGAGGCAGAGCTCGCTACACAGAAACGTGACGTCAACCAATCAATCACAGCGCATGTAGTTCTTTTCCCAAGCGTTCATGGTGAATGTAGTTTTATTACCATCAACCAATGCAGTGCCGGAAACGATGACAAAAGTGGGCTGGCCGTATCGGCGTGCGTCCCCACTTCAGCGAATCAGCGCTTTACAGATACGAGACGTGATTGACAGATCACGACTCTCTTTTTATCCAATCACAGCTCATAAACAAACATGTATGACACGTCGCTTTAACGTTAGCTTAGCACAGCAGAACCCAATTCTACAGACTATCCACAACTCAAACGCTTCAAATTAACTTTCCAAAATTCTGAAATATGCGGCGAGCACACCTAGATAGGCCAACTTAGTTACGCTTAGTAACCCAACACTGCAGCTGTTGAACAAACACGGACTCTCACAGGGAGCCACTTCAAGGTCGGTTCCGATCCACTTTTTAATGGAGCAGGACTCGGGTCTGACAGAACCCAGCCGACAACGTTCTAACAGTAATATGCTTTTTTGACCTGTTCTAAAATGTAAAAATACCACACACAGCGATCTGGTAGATGTTAACAATAGCTTTCAGGCAGTTTGACTTGGCGGTCAACAAAGCTTTGTACAGGAGTCTGTGCGTGAACTGGACCGAACCAGAACCCCCACAGACCACGGGCTGACAAAACCTCACCTAAAGCTTCCAACAGCGTGTTAAAGAGTTGAACAAATAACAATCTCTCAGCTTCAAATGATAAAAAACATGCAGAATCTGCCTGTCTTGAACACTTCCAGCCAAAATTATTATCCTCAGAGTTTAAAACTTGGATCCTATTATGCAAACATGACGTTACAGTTCATGAGAGATCACAGATTTATCAATAAACTTTCAGAAAACAGTACGAGCAACCAGATGAAGTAATCATGAGAGTATCCACCATATTGTGTCTTTAAACACATACGGTGCCACCCAGATGTAAAGGATTTTATCAGGGGTCAGTATTAAGCTGACCTCTTTATCCTTAATTAATTACTTATTCAGATTGAATAGTAATTTCACGGATTCTTTTCTTTTTCAGTTTACCCAATATTTCTGTGATCTTTATGATGGATAAATAAATAAAGCCATTAAGTGACAGAGAACGTTGACTTAGTTTGGTATGTCAAAAGACACTACCATTTATTTATAATAAATCAACTAAAATCAACATCATTACACTTGATTGACATGATTCACACTTTCTTGCAATTTAACACGTCAGCACACTTAAATGTAACACAACAGACTTCAATACAGGATGTTAACATACTTAGTCTGAGGCTCTATGACTTAAATAGTTTCCAGCTTAGAATTGAGGGGAAAAGAGATATTTAAGAAGGAGAGGTTAAAGGAGGAAGTTATTTATCTTCAGTGTAACCAGAGATGACACTTTCCATCCGACTTCCGCTAAATCCAGGTACGTTTGTAAACAGCTCTTTACCTTGAAGACGACTAGTCTTATAAGGAGATGGTACCAGCCTTTCAGGCGTACAGAATCGTTGCAGGTCCAGTACGTCCGAACCGGTTCTCGTTTACGTGTCAACGTCTCCTGGGATCCGCGTCGGTCATCAGAAAATGCGTCAGCTCCTGGCCTCTGGCTCAAGATAACTTATTCCAGGAAGGAATAAACAAAGTTTGAGCTTACGCTCGTTCGAGCCCTATTTACTCTAAGTATATTAATTTCACTGTGATGAAAATATCATCGCGCTTGTGACGTCACAAGCGCCAGGACAACCCACCTCGAACCTGAGTCCAGCCCCTCACCTAGCAACCCCTGGTGCGGCTCCACCCACTTCATTATAAAAAGACGTGACGGTTGTTTTTCCTGATTTCATGGCAAAAAATGTCACAGAGTCTAGCCAGCTAACTCTCTGATCCCTCCTGGCCCAGATAATGGAACGCACTAAGCAGATTTAAAATTGATAGTTTTCAGATGGGAGGCTTGAATGAACAGCGATATGCAGCATGTTGCTGTGTGTGTGTGTGTTGGTTTATGTGTCATTAGCAGGACAGACTACGTACGGCTAAACCTCATTGACAAACCCGTGTGTGTGTGTGTATGTGTGTGTGTGTGTGTGCCGGGCCCGAAGCGCGGCTGAGCGAGGGGGACACAGATAACAAGACAGCCCCGCTGTGAGTGTGTGTGTGTGTATGTGTGTGTGTCCGCGACCGCGAGTGACATCCGATCAGCTCGCGCGCACAGGGAGAGGGAGGGAGACGTCAGGAAGGGAGTTGGACATTTACAGAGGAAAAATTAAAAATGACACGACAACTTGTACACGTCTGATCTGTCCCACACAATAAATATGTTGCGCGGTCCAGTTACAGCTCAGCTTCACTTCAGACATCCTCATCTGCCTTTGGAGGGCGGAGTTAATGTAAGCAGATCTTTGAAGGGCGTGCCACGAGATCTCATTATCATAAACCGGTCGTTCAAAATGAAAGTTAAAAATGACAGAATTAAAAAGGGTATAATTGATTATCTAAGAATTATTTTGTGTATTAAATTGAATGAACACTGTCTGGTAACCCCAAAGACATACCATAAAATTTTTAAAAACCTATCTGTGGTCCCCTTTAATATAATGGGGCGAGCATGGGAAGCCCCTATGGGCTAACTGTATTTACCCCTCGTGAGCTAAATATGGGATGACCTTACATGGCTTCAACCTGGGCATTTATATATAGGCCCCAGTTCATTTGTATGTGGGCTAACTGGGAATGGGACAGAAATGGGCAATATTATATGGGACCCATGTGATTTCGGTATAATGGGCCCATCATGGGAAGCACATGTGGGCTAACTGTATTTACCCCAATTGGGATAAGTGTGGGCTGACCTTACATGGGTTGAACCTGGGCATAGATATATAGGCCCTAGTTCAATTTTATTTGGGCTAACTGGGAATGGGACAGATATGTGAATCAGTATATGGGACCCATGTGATTTTAGTATAATGTGCCTAGCATGGGAAGTCCATGTAAGCTAACTGTATTCATCCCAAGTAGTATAAATGTGAGATCACCTTACATGGGTTCAACCTGGGCATGGATATATAGGGCCCAGTACATTTTTATGTGGGCTAACTGGGAATGGGCATCATTATATGGGCCCCATGTGGTTTTAGTATAATGGGCACCGTATGGGAAGCCCATGTGTGCTAACTATATTGACCCCAAGTGGGATAAGTGTCGGGTGACCTTACATGGGTTCAGCCTTGGCATGGATATATAGGCCCCACCCTGGCATGGATATATAGGCCCCAGTTCATTTTTATGTGGGCTAACTGGGAATGGGACAGAAATGGGCAATATCATATGAGACCCATGTGGTTTTGGTATAATGGGCCCAACATGGGAAGCCCATATGGGCTAACTGTATTTATCCCAAGTGGTATAAATGTAGGATCACCTTACATGGGTTCAACCTGGGCATTGATATATAGGGCCCAGTACATTTTTATGTGGGCTAACTGGGAATGGGACAGAAATGGGCATCATTATATGGGACCCATGTGGTTTTAGTATAATGGTCACAGTATGAGAAGCCCATGTGTGCTAACTGTATTGACCCCAAGTGGGATAAGTGTCGGATGACCTTACATGGGTTCAGCCTTGGCATGGATATATAGGCCCCAGTTCAATTTTATGTGGGCTAACTGGGAATGGGACAGAAATGGGCAATATTATATGGGACCCATGTGGTTTTGGTATAATGGGCCCAGCATGGGAAGCCCATGTGGACTAACTGTATTTACCCCAATTGGGATAAGTGTGGGCTGACCTTACATGGGTTGAACCTGGGCATGAATATAAAGGTCCCAGTTCGTTTTTATGTGGGTTAACTGCGAATGGGACAGAAATTGGCATTATTATATGGGACCCATGTGGTTTTAATATAATGGGTCGAGCATGGGAAGCCCCTATGGGCTAACTGTATTTACCCCTAGTGAGATTAATATGGGATGACTTTACATAGCTTCAACCTGGGCATGTAAACAGTATATAGGCCCCAGTTCATTTGTATGTGGGCTAACTGGGAATGGGACAGAAATGGGCAATATTATATGGGACCCATGTGGTTTCGGTATAATGGGCCCATCATGGGAAGCACATGTGGGCTAACTGTATTTACCACAATTGGGATGTGTGGGCTGACCTTACATGGGTTGAACCTGGGCATAGATACAAGCCCAAAACCAGAAAAGTTGGCACGTTGTGCAAATCGCAAATAAAAACAGAATACAATGACTTGCAAATCTTTTTCAACCCATATTCAACTGAATAGAATGCAAAGACAATATATTTAATGTTCGAACGGAGAAACTTTATTTTGTTTTGCAAATAACCATTAACTTAGAATTCAATGGCAGCAACACATTGCAAAAAAGTTGGCACAGGGACATATTTACCACTGTGTTACATCGCCTTTCCTTTTAACAACACTCAGTAAACGTTTGGGAACTGAGGAGACCAATTTTTGAAGCTTTTCAGGTGGAATTCTTCCCCATTCTTGCTTGATGTACAGCTTAAGTTGTTCAACAGTCCGGGGTCTCCGTTGTCGTATTTTACGTTTCATAATGCGCCACACATTTTCAATGGGGGACAGGTCTGGACTGCAGGCAGGCCAGGGGAGGACCCGCACTCTTTTGCTACGAAGCCACGCTGTTGTAACACGTGCAGAATGTGGCTTGGCATTGTCTTGCTGAAATAAGCTGGGGCGTCCATGAAAAAGACGTCGCTTGGATGGCAGCATATGTTGCTCCAAAACCTGTATGTACCTTTCAGCATTAATGGTGCCTTCACAGATGTGTAAGTTACCCATGCCTTGGGCACTAATGCACCCCCATACCATCACAGATGCTGGCTTTTGAACTTTGCGCCTATAACAGTCCTGATGGTTCTTTTCCTCTTTGGTCCGTAAGACACGACGTCCACAGTTTCCAAAGACAATTTGAAATGTGGACTCATCAGACCACAGAACACTTTTCCACTTTGCATCAGTCCATCTCAGATGAGCTCGGGCCCAGCAAAGCCGGCGGCGTTTCTGGATCTTGTTGATGAATGGCTTTTGCTTTGCATAGTAGAGCTTTAACTTGCACTTACAGATGTAGCGACGAACTGTAGTTACTGACAGTGGTTTTCTGAAGTATTCCTGAGCCCATGTGGTGATATCTTTTACACACTGATGTCGGTTTTTGATGCAGTACCGCCTGAGGGATCGAAGGTCACGGGCATTCAATGTTGGTTTTCGGCCTTGCCCCTTACGTGTAGTGATTTCTCCAGATTCTCTGAACCTTTTGATGATATTACGGACCGTAGATGGTGAAATTCCTAAATTCCTTGCAATAGCTCGTTGAGAAAAGTTGTTCTTGAACTGTTCGACAATTTGCCCACGCATTTGTTCACAGAGTGGTGACCCTCGCCCCATCCTTCTATGTGGATGACTGAGCATGTCAAGGAAGCTGCTTTTATACCCAATCATGGCACCCACCTGTTCCCAATTTGCATGTTCACCTGTGGGATATTCCAAATAAGTGTTTGATGAGCATTCCTCAAATTTCTCTGTCTTCTTTGTCACTTGTGCCAGCTTTTTTGAAACATGTTGCAGGCATCAAATTCCAAATGAGCTAATAATTGCAAAAAATAACAAAGTTTACCAGTTCGAACGTTAAGTATGTGGTCTTTGCAGTGTGTTCAATTGAATATAGGTTGAAAAAGATTTGCAAGTCATTGTATTCTGTTTTTATTTGCGATTTCCACAACGTGCCAACTTTTCTGGTTTTGGGCTTGTATATAGGCCCTAGTTCAATTTTATTTGGGCTAACTGGGAATGGGACAGATATGTGAATCAGTATATGGGACCGATGTGATTTTAGTATAATGTGCCCAGCATGGGAAGTCCATGTAAGCTAACTGTATTTATCCCAAGTGGTATAAATGTGGGATCACCTTACATGGGTTCAACCTGGGCATGGATATATAGGGCCCAGTACATTTGTATGTGGACTAACTGGGAATGGGCATCATTATATGGGCCCCATGTGGTTTTAGTATAATGGTCACAGTATGGGAAGCCCATGTGTGCCAACTATATTGACCCCAAGTGGGATAAGTGTCGGGTGACCTTGCATGGGTTCAGCCTTGACATGGATATATAGGCCCCAGTTCATTTTTATGTGGGCTAACTGGGAATGGGACAGAAATGGGCAATATCATATGGGACCCTTGTGGTTTTGGTATAATGGGCCCAACATGGGAAGCCCATATGGGCTAACTGTATTTATCCCAAGTGGTATAAATGTAGGATCACCTTACATGGGTTCAACCTGGGCATGGATATATAAGGCCCAGTACATTTTTATGTGGGCTAACTGGGAATGGGACAGAAATGGGCATCATTATATGGGACCTATGTTGTTTAAGTATAATGGGCCCAGCATTAGAAGCCCTTATGGGCTAAATGTATTTACCCCAAGTGGGCTAAATGTGGGATGACCTTACATGGCTACAACCTAAGCATGTATATATAGGCCCCAGTTCATTTGTATGTGGGCTAACTAGGAATGGGACGGAAATGGGCAATATTATATGGGACCCATGTGGTTTCGGTATAATGGGCCCAGCATGGGAAGCACATGTGGGCTAACTATATTTACCCCAATTGGGATAAGTGTGGGCTGACCTTACATGGGTTGAACCTAGGCATAGATATATTGGTCCTAGTTCAATTTTATTTGGGCTAACTAGGAATGGGACAGATATGTGCATCAGTATATGGGACCCATGTGATTTTAGTATAATGTACCCAGCATGGGAAGTCCATGTAAGCTAACTGTATTTATCCCAAGTGGTATAAATGTGGGATCACCTTACATGGGTTCAACCTGGGCATGGATATATAGGGCCCAGTACATTTGTATGTGGACTAACTGGGAATGGGCATCATTATATGGGCCCCATGTGGTTTTAGTATAATGGTTACAGTATGGGAAGCCCATGTGTGCCAACTATATTGACCCCAAGTGGGATAAGTGTCGGGTGACCTTGCATAGGTTCAGCCTTGACATGGATATATAGGCCCCAGTTCATTTTTATGTGGGCTAACTAGGAATGGGACAGAAATGGGCAATATCATATGGGACCCTTGTGGTTTTGGTATAATGGGCCCAACATGGGAAGCCCATATGGGCTAACTGTATTTATCCCAAGTGGTATAAATGTAATATCACCTTACATGGGTTCAACCTGGGCATGGATATATAGGGCCCAGTACATTTTTATGTGGGCTAACTGGGAATGGGACAGAAATGGGCATCATTATATGGGACCCATGTGGTTTTAGTATAATGGTCACAGTATGAGAAGCTCATGTGTGCTAACTGTATTGACCCCAAGTGGGATAAGTGTCGGATGACCTTACATGGTTTTAGCATTGGCATGGACATATAGGTCCCAGTTCATTTTTATGTGGGCTAACTGGGAATGGGACAGAAATGGGCAATATTATATGGGACCCATGTGGTTTTGGTATGATGGACCCAGCATGGGAAGCCCATGTGGGCTAACTGATCTTACCCCAATTGGGATAAGTGTGGGCTGACCTTACATGGGTTGAACCTGGGCATAGATATATAGGCCCCAGTTCAATTGTATGTGGGCTAACTGGGAATGGGACATAAATGGGCATTATTATATGGGACCTATGTGGTTTTAGTATAATGGGCCCAGCATGGGAAGCCCTTATGGGCTAAATGTATTTACCCCAAGTGGGCTAAATGTGGGATGACCTTACATGGCTACAACCTAAGCATGTATATATAGGCCCCAGTTCATTTGTATGTGGGCTAACTAGGAATGGGACAGAAATGGGCAATATTATATGGGACCCATGTGGTTTCGGTATAATGGGCCCAGCATGGGAAGCACATGTGGGCTAACTATATTTACCCCAATTGGGATAAGTGTGGGCTGACCTTACATGGGTTGAACCTGGGCATAGATATATTGGTCCCAGTTCAATTTTATTTGGGCTAACTGGGAATGGGAAAGATATGTGCATCAGTATATGGGACCCATGTGATTTTAGTATAATGTACCTAGCATGGAAAGCCTATGTGGGCTAACTGTATTTATCTCAAGTGATATAAATGTGGGATCACCTTACATGGGTTGAACCTGAGCATGGATATATAGGGCCCAGTACATTTTTATGTGGACTAACTGGCAATGGGACATAAATGGGCAATTTTATATGGGACCCATGTGGTTTTAGTATAATGGGCCAAGCATGGGAAGCCCTTATGGGCTAACTGTATTTACCCCCATTGGGATAAGTGTGGGCTGACCTTACATGGGTTGAACCTGGGCATAGATATATTGGCCCCAGTTCAATTTTATTTGGGCTAACTGGGAATGGGACAGATATGTGCATCAGTATATGGGACCCATGTGATTTTAGTATATTGTGCCCTGCATGGAAAGCCCATGTGGACAGACTGTATTTACCCCAAGTGGTATAAGAGTGGGTTGACCTTACATGGGTTGAACCTGGGCATGAATGTATAGGTTCCAGTTCGTGTTTATGTGGGATAACTGCGAATGGGACAGAAATGGACATTATTATATGGGACCCATGTGGTTTTAGTATAACGGGCCCAGCATGTGAAGCCCTTATGGGCTAACTGTATTTAACCTAAGTGGGCTAAATGTGAGATGACCTTACATGGCTTCAACCTGGGCATGTATATATAGGCCCCAGTTCATTTTTATGTGGGCTAACTGGGAATAAGACAGAAAAGGGCAATATTATATGGGACCCATGTGGTTTTAGTATAATGGGCCCTACAGGGGAACCCATGTGGGCAGACTGTATTTACCCCGTGGTATAAGAGTGGGCTGACCTTACATGGGTTGAACCTGGGCATGAATGTATAAGTCCCAGTTCGTGTTTAAGTGGGATAACTGCGAATGGGCCAGAAATGGACATTATTATATGGGACCCATGTGGTTTTAGTATAATGGGCCCAGGATGGAAGCCCTTATGGGCTAACTGTATTTACCCCAAGTGGGCTAAATGTGGGATGACCTTACTGGCTTCAACCTGGGCATGTATATATAGGCCCCAGTTCATTTTTATGTGGGCTAACTGGGAATGGGACAGAAATGTGCAATATTATATGGGACCCATGTGGTTTCGGTATAATGGGTCCAGCATGGGAAGCACATGTGGGCTAACTGTATTTACCCCAATTGGGATAAGTGTGGACTGACCTTACATGGGTTGAACCTGGGCATAGATATATAATCCCCAGCTGAATTGTATGTGGGCTAACTGGGAATGGGACAGAAATGGGCATTATTATATGCGACCCATGTGGTTTTAGTATAATGGGCCCATTATGGGAAGCCCTTATGGGCTAACTGTATTTACCCCAAGTGGGCTAAATGTGGGATGACCTTATATGGCTTCAACCTGGGCATGTATATACAGTATAGGCCCCAGCTCATTTTTATGTGGGCTAACTGGGAATGGGACAGATATGTGCATCAGTATATAGGACCCATGTGGTTTTAGTATAATGTGCCCAGCATGGGGAGTCCATGTGGGCTAACTGTATTTATCCCAAGTGGTATAAATGTGGGATCAACAGATACAGATTTAAACTATGCATTGGATTTAAATAAATTCAATGTATAGCTTAAATCTGTATCTGTTGATCAAAACCAACAAGAATTACAACTCATAGTGCCACAATCAAAAACGAAACTAAAAAAACGGGGAGTGAACTGTGTTGATTTCCCATAATGTTTAGCAGTATTTTAGTGTTCCGGGATGAACCATGAGTCAGAAGGACGTCTGTGTTACAGACCTCCTCTTGTTAAATATTGGGTATTATCTGTTGTGAGGCCCAGAGTGTCTTCTTTGGGTTTAACTCACATAATGTTAAGACAGAAGTCACAGAGTATGGTACAATATATGTGCTCTGACATACTTCAAGGATTGGAAATATCGGCAGGTTGCATCGGAAAATCCGATACGTAAATTATGCTGGTAAGAACACACGTGGGTCTTTAATGGGCCTCATGTAAGTTAACCATCTGAGTCCCACTGAAAACCCAGTCAGTGCCTTAAAAATGTATGGGCAAACCCATGTGGGGCCACCATGGAAACTGCAAATTAACTTGTTGCCCATATTCTAGCCCAGCTGGGACAACATTAACACCCAGGAAAATATCCTTGAAGGTACACATATGAGTTTTACATGGGCCTCATGTAAGTTAACCATCTGGGAACCACTGAAAGCCCAGTCAGGGCCCATTAAAATCTATTTGTGCAAACCCATGTGGGGTCACCATGTAAACCGTGGACAAACCCACTTATTACCCATATTTTTAGCCCAGTTGGGACCCAGTTTAGTCCCAGGTAGATATTCTTCAAGGCACACACATGGGTTTTACATGGACCTCGTGTAAGTTAACCATCTGGGATCCACTGAAAGCCCAGTCAGGGCCTATTAACGTCTATCTGGGCAAACCCACGTGGGGCCACCATGGAAACCGTGGACAGACCCACTTATTACCCATATTTTTAGCCCAGTTGGGACCCAGTTTAGTCCCAGGTAGATATTCTTCAAGGCACACACATGGGTTTTACATGGGTCTCAATTAAGTTAAACATCTGGGTCCCACTAAAAACCCAGTTAAGGCCCATTAAAATCTATCTGGGCAAACCCATGTGGGGTCACCATGGAAATCGTGGACAAACCCACTTATTACCCATATTTTTAGCCCAGTTGGGACCCAGTTTAGTCCCAGGTAGATATTCTTCAAGGCACACACATGGGTTTTACATGGATCTCATTTAAGTTAAACATATGTGTCCCACTGAAAACCCAGTCAGGGCCCATTAAAATCTATCTGGGCAAACCCATGTGGAGCCACCATGGAAACCGTGGACAAAACCTTTTGGGACCCATTGCACATATGTAAACCATATGGGGCCCACCTGTGCATGTTGGCTGGGAGCATTGCCACAAAATTGGGAGGGGTCTTTTGTACTTTGGTCCCCCATCCAACCCAATGCTTGTGCTAAGGAATGCACTTACACCCTTAGCCCACAAGACAAGACACTCTCCAATGCCTGAACTCTGAGAGAGCTGAAAGCAAATAGAGAGAAGATCCTACAGAACAGAGTCATTCTCTCCCCAGAAAGAAACTGAACTTATCCCTTTTCCCCAAAGAATCTCATTCCCCCAAGAAACTCTTTCCCCAAGAAGAAACTAAGAAACTCTTTATTCCTTATTTCTACAAGAAGAAACCCTTATTCCCTCAGAGTGAACTTATTCCTTATTCCCCCAAGAAGATGGACACGCTGAAGAAAAGCGTTTTGATCCATTTCATTTTTAGTTCAAAAAGGTTGTTTTAGCTTTTCTAGACCATAGTTAAGATCAAAATAAATTTCAAGTCAACTGAAAAACTTTTACTCATTTATTTGCTCATTTATACTGTATCTTTATTTTTCTTTTCATGTTTTGATTTCAGCTCATACAGGGCCTTTGAGCTGAATACCTTTGCTCATAAAATGCTTATTTCGCTGTGTGATTATTTCCTACATCTTTGAAAAACATTATTTTTAACTATTTATCATGATTGAAAAAGGTTACTCTTTACTAAACCCGTTCATCATATTAAGTTGTAAACAGTTTAAATGATAAAGAGGACGGATATGTTAGAGAAATTAAAGATTGATCATTTAAAACATTACTTTAAATGTATTTTGATGAATCATTAACCAGTTTGCTTCTCTAAAAGTCTTTCTGTATGTAACAAAACTTATCTGAAGAGCACAAGCTGTTGTTTCCTGGACACAGAACAAAAACACTGATTAGGCCAACTCATGTTTAATCACAGATAATGTTTTGACATTACTCTATTGTTTTGAACACTACCACGTTTTCCATGTGCTATCTGAAAGTGTCTTCCTGTTACTCATCATTATCCTACTTTTGAGAGAATAAAAACCAAGAACGCACTGACCACTCCAGACTTGCTTCAAACACGTTTGAGCCTGGTTCCAAGCGAGTTGGAAGTGATCTCCCCTTTGCAAAGTCTGCTTCTTGAAACTTACTCTTGTATTTCTTGTGTGGTTCTTTTTAAGGTAAAGTTAAAGGTGATTGAAACCCCATCAGCCAGAAGTCCAATGGCAAGTACCCACAGTCAGTAATGGTCTGGGGTGCCATGTCAGCTGCTGGTCCACTGTGTTTTATCAAGGGCAGGGTCAATGCAGCTAGCTATCAGGAGATTTTGGAGCACTTCATGCTTCCATCTGCTGAAAAGCTTTATGGAGATGAAGACTTCATTTTTCAGCACGACCTGGCACCTGCTCACAGTGCCAAAACCACTGGTAAATGGTTTACTAACCATGGTATAACTATGCTCAATTGGCCTGCCAACTCTCCTGACCTGAACCCCATAGAGAATCTGTGGGATATTGTGAAGAGAAAGTTGAGAGACGCAAGACCCAACACTGGATGAGCTTTAGGCCGCTATCGAAGCATCCTGGGCCTCCATAACACATCAGCAGTGCCACGCCTGCCACGCCGCATTGAAGCAATCATTTTTGCAAAAGGATTCCTGAGTATTGAGTGCATAACTGAACATAACTATTTGAAGGTTGACTTTTTTGTATTAAAAACACTTTTCTTTTATTGGTCGGATGAAATATGCTAATTTTTTGAGATAGGAATTTTGGGTTTTCATGAGCTGTATGCCAAAATCATCAGTATTAAAACAATAAAAGACCTGGAATCAGCAGGATCCTGGAGGGTGCGTGGGAATTTTCCCAACCAGTTTACATGTGCTTTGTGGACTTGGAGAAGGCATTTGACCGCGTCTCTCGGGGGGTTCTGTGGGAGGTACTCCGGGAGTATGGGGTACCAGGCCCTTTAATACGGGCTGTTAGGTCCCTGTATGACCGGTGTCAGAGCTTGGTCCGCATTGCCAGCAGTAAGGGCTGGAATATACTTGAGCGTTCTATCTATACGCCTATACGCCATGTACGTACGTCAAGGCAAAAGTGTAGCCCCGCGTAGCCCCTCAGGGCACGTACGCGCAAAGCTTTTTTTTACGACCGCGGACGCTTGCGCGGTGTCTGACCATAAACTTCCCCGGCACCGGACTGTTTTGTATGTTACACAAATGAAATAAATTCCCCTTCTTTATCGCTGATCGGGCCTTTTCTTTTGTTTTTTTGCCTAAAGTCAAGTAACCGCTTCTTCCTCCGTTCACTCGATGACTGAAATGAATGAATTCAGGTCCTACCTGGGTGCGCAATGTTTTAAATATTCCCTGGTGGACTGTGTGCTGCAGGAAAAGCGCTCCCTGTTATTATTTTTATTTCTGAGAGAACTTTTTATAACATATATAGTAGAAACACCGCATCAGAACACCGCAGCGGTCTTCAGCGAGCTGCTCATGAGCTGACTGAAAGCTGTCAATCATTTCAGTAGGCGTGTCAGCAAGTGACCAATCAGCAAGCTCAGTTGAGTCCCCTCCGCGCGCAGCTGCTCATTACAACAAGGATCTGGAGCGAGAACGCGAGCGTTTGAAAGCTGATAGTTTCTGAAGCTATATCAGCGAAATGCATGCGCACAAAATGCGCGCGTAGAGTGGCGTACCCGAGGACGCTCAGGTATTTTTCAGGATTCAGTCAGGCTCGTTTCCGGTGGGAGTTGGACTCCGCCAAGGTTGCCCTTTGTCACAGATTCTGTTCATAACTTTTATGGACAGAATTTCTAGGCGTAGTCAAGGTGTTGAGAGGATCCGTTTTGGTGGCCTTAGAATCGCATCTCTGTTTTTTGCAGATGATGTGGTCCTATTGGCTTCATCAGGTCGTGATCTACAGCTTTCACTGGAGCGGTTTGCAGCCGAGTGTGACACGGTCGGGATGAGGATCAGTTCCTCCAAGTCCGAGGCCATGGTCTTGAGCCGGAAAAGGGCAGCGTGCCCTCTCCGGGTCGGGGAGGAGGTCCTGCCCCAAGTGGAGGAGTTTAAGTATCTCGGGGTCTTGTTCACGAATGAGGGAAAACTGGAGCGTGAGATCGATAGGCGGATAGGTGCAGCGTCCGCAGTGAAGCGGGCGCTGTACCGGTCTGTCGTGGTGAAGAGAGAGCTGAGTCGAAAGGCAAAGCTCTCAATTTACCGATCGATCTACGTTCCCACCCTCATCTATGGTCATGAGCTTTGGGTTGTGACCGAAAGAACGAGATCTCGGATACAAGCGGCTGAAATGAGTTTTCTCCGCAGGGTGTCTGGACTCTCCCTTAGAGATAGGGTGAGAAGCTCAGTCATCCGGGAGGGACTCAGAGTAGAGCCGCTGCTTCTCCACATCGAGAGGAGCCAGTTGAGGTGGCTCGGGCATCTGGTTAGGATGCCTCCTGGACGCCTCCCTGGTGAGGTGTTCCGGGCATGTCCCACCGGGAGGAGGCCCAGAGGAAGACCCAGGACACGCTGGAGGGACTATGTTTCTCGGCTGGCCTGGGAACGCCTTGGGATTCCCCCAGAGGAGCTGCTCCAAGTGGCTGGGGAGAGGGAAGGCTGGGCCTCCCTACTGAGGCTGCTACCCCCACGACCCGACCCCGGATAAGCGGAAGACAATGGATGGATGGATGGAAGACCTGGAATTTTTTAGTTGGTGTGCAATGAATCTAAAATTATGAAAGTTTCATTTTTATCATTACATTATGGAAAATAATGACCATCACAATACTGTATGCTATTTTTTTTTTATAAGGACCTGTAGAAGCTCTAATAAAGTGAACCATCATCTACTGTAGTGGTCAAATGTAAAAATCAAAAGTTTGGTAACAAAGGTATAAAGAAAAAATATTGCTGAAAGGAATGCGTTATTTTATATGGGATGAGATTAAAAAAGACAAAGCAAGGGTTATTATTCACAGCTAAACTGCTTTCATCTGGTGTGGACTATCATGTGGTTGTTTAAATGTGACTTTCGTCCAAACCTGTGTCCACAAAGATCACAAGCAAATGCTTTCTGTCCTGTGTGGATTTTCATGTGTGAGTTTAAACTTGACTTCCGTCCAAACCTTTGTCCACAAAGATCACAAGCAAATGCTTTCTGTCCTGTGTGGATTATCATGTGTTTGTTTAAATCTGACTTCAGTCCAAACCTGCGTCCACAATGATCACAAGCAAATGTTTTCTGTCCTGTGTGGACTATCATGTGTCTGTCTAAATATGACTTCAGTCCAAACCTGCGTCCACAAAGATCACAAGCAAATGTTTTCTGTCCTGTGTGGACGATCATGTGTGTGTTTAAATGTGACTTCTGTCCAAACCTGTGTCCACAAAGATCACAAGCAAATGCTTTCTGTCCTGTGTGGACTATCATGTGTGTGTTTAAATGTGACTTTCGTCTAAACCTGTGTCCACAAAGATCACAAGCAAATGCTTTTTGTCCTGTGTGGATTTTCATGTGTTTGTTTAAATATGACTTCAGTCCAAACCTGCATCCACAAAGATCACAAGCAAATGCTTTCTGTCCTGTGTGGATTTTCATGTGTGAGTTTAAATTTGACTTATGTCCAAACCTGTGTCCACAAAGATCACAAGCAAATGCTTTCTGTCCTTTGTGGATTTTCATGTGTCTGTTTAAATCTGACTTCAGTCCAAACCTGCGTCCACAAAGATCACAAGCAAATGCTTTCTGTCCTGTGTGGATTTTCATGTGTGAGTTTAAACTTGACTTCCGTCCAAACCTTTGTCCACAAAGATCACAAGCAAATGCTTTCCGTCCTGTGTGGATTATCATGTGTTTGTTTAAATCTGACTTCAGTCCAAACCTGCGTTCACAAAGATCACAAGCAAATGCTTTCTGTCCCGTGTGGACTATCATGTGTGTGTTTAAATGTGACTTTCGTCTAAACCTGTGTCCACAAAGATCACAAGCAAATGCTTTCTGTCCTGTGTGGATTTTCATGTGTTTGTTTAAATATGACTTCAGTCCAAACCTGCATCCACAAAGATCACAAGCAAATTCTTTCTGTCCTGTGTGGATTTTCATGTGTGAGTTTAAATTTGACTTATGTCCAAACCTGTGTCCACAAAGATCACAAGCAAATGGTTTCTGTCCTGTGTGGATTTTCATGTGTCTGTTTAAATCTGACTTCAGTCCAAACCTGCGTCCACAAAGATCACAAGCAAATGCTTTCTGTCCTGTGTGGACTATCATGTGTGTCTTTAGATTACCCTTTAGGTTAAATATTTTTCCACAGTCTTCACAACTAAATGAGTTCTGTCTTGACTGTTTTTTCTTGATTGAGCCTCCAGTTTTCTTCACTTTTAAACGTTCCTCGATAACCAAACAACTTGAAGACGTCTCTGACTGACTCGTCTTGTGAAATTGTTTCCCATGCTCAGTGAAGCTGCAAGATTTGTTGACAGTGTTTACGCCTGACTCAGGAGCTCTGCTCTCCTTCCAGTCTTTGTCACCGTCTTCAGGTTCTGACCCAGAGTCTGATAAGTCTTTTAGCTGAGAGTCAGAGTCCTTCACCTCATCACCTTCATCATCCTCACTGACTTCAGTCTCTGAAGAGCTGCAATCATCTCCATAAGTATTTAGATCTGGGTTCCTGGTAGTTTCTCCTTCTCCACAGTCCTCTCCACCAGTTGCTGCTTTCATCTGGTCAGCTGAGCTGCTGGTTGGAAGATCTTCCTCTTTTACTTGGTGCTGATGAAGCTGTAAAAACAGAGGCTTCTCTTCATCTTCCTCATTCTTCCAAGGAACAGCAGTGAATGCAAACCCGGTGTCATCAGTCTCCTTTTTCACACAAAACTGCTCTCCCTCTTGACTGGTCCACAGTTCCTCCTCTTCCTCCTTTATGTTGAGGGTCTCTGGATCCTGTTGGTCCACACCAAGCATCCGTACTTCAGGAGCTTCTTCTTTAATCAGCACCATCTGCTGAACATCTGCAGGGACCACTGAAAACATGAACATCAGGCACAATTATAACTTTATATTCACACATACAGTGGTACTTGAAAGTTTGTGAAGCCTTTAAAACTTTCTAAATTTCTGCATTAAAATGACCAAAACATCATGAGATTTTCACACAAGTCCTAAAAGTAGATAAAGAGAACCAAGTTAAACAAATGAGATTTTTTTTTTATACTTGGTCGTTTATTTATCGAGGAAAATGATCTAATATTACATGTTTTTTCCTGAGATATGTCAAGCTGTTGGATCAATAATGCAATACCATATTTTCCTCCTTATATGTCACAGGTTTTTTTGCATAATTTACATGTCCTGCGACTTACAGGCCGAAGCAACATATTTATGGATTTTTTCACATACAGGTGGTCCCCGACTTACGAGCGAGTTCCGTACTTATGAGTTGCTCGTAAACCGAAAATTCGTAATTCGGGACTACCTTTTTTTTATTTTTATATATATACCGCACGAGCACGTACATGTGCGGTAATGAACAGTTACCAAGCATTTCAACTATCCTAACACTTTAAAATACTTTAAAATACAGTATTAATAAAAAATATAAAAAATTAATTTCTTACTTTGAGTGGAGCGGTTTACCTCCCTCCACTGTGTTACGTCCGAGCTCCCAGGCTTCCTGTAGCACCATGCAGTCCAAACCCTTTACAGGAAGGACTGTTAGTATGCTATCTTCATACATTTGGAGCCAGAAAAAATTTAATAAGTTTTAATAACTTACCAAAAGCCATCTGCTAACGCCGCCATTAGCAGCAACTGTTAGCATTAGCTCCTCCGATTCCGCAGTTACGGGCAGTCCAGTTTAGCTGCGGCTTCAAAAAGGCTGTCGGCTTTGTTATTCCAAGTTAGCTGGGTGTCCCCCGATATCTTTTGCTTCCAGTCCGACATCGAGGCGGGCTCCAGGAACCTCTGATCGCACAAAGCCGGCTGTCAAATCTACAGCTCTGGTGGGGTCCGCTTTAGCATGTTAGCCGCTTAGCTCATACCATGAGCTGCTGGTCTCGCGCAGCGCTGTGGGAGCGATCGGCGGAGCTATCGCGGCTGCTGCTCCAGTCCTGAGACATTCACAGAGTTCAGGGAGTGTTTCCAGTTAATTTATCCGTATGAGGCATCCTCTTATGGGAGAAACAGTCCTCCAAACCGGCTGCCGAGTGCCGAGACTCTGGAACTAATGAATGTAAAATGGCGGAGGCGGTATTTCCGGTTCCTGGTTCCCGCAGGAAGTTGTTCAAAAAAGCATGAAATTATTAAAAAATAATAATAATAATGATACTTTACCTATTTATAAAGCCATTTAAAACAACCACAGCTGCAACAAAGTGCTGTACACATGAAATTAAGAACATTTAAACACAAAAAAAAAAAAAAAATTAATATTTTTATTAATTATGATAATCTCGTAAAGTCGGACGCTCGTAGGTCAGGGCGCTCATAAGTCGGGGACCACCTGTATTTACTAACCAGCGGTTAGTACGGTGGCTCAACTGGTAAAGCTGCTGCCTCTCAGCGAGCAGGTTCCCGGTTCAAATACTGGTCAGGGGGCCTTTCTGGGTGGAGTTTGCATGTTCTCTCCGTACATGCGTGGTTTTCTCCAGGTACTCCAGTTTCTTCCCACAGACCAAAAACATGCATGTCAGGCTGATTGGTAACTCTAAATTGTCCCTAGGTGGGAGTGCAAGACTGAATGGGTGTTTGTCTCATTTGTCTCCATGTGGCCCAGTGATGGACTTGCGACTTGTCCAGGGTGTACCCCGCCCATCGCACAGTGATTGCTGGACATGGGCACCGGCGATTCCCGTGACCCAAAATGGAAGAAGCAGGTAAAAGATAATGGATGGATAGATTTATAAACCAATTATTGGCTGAGATATGACCGTTTTCATTCATTCTGACTGAAAAAACAGCAGTACTAGTATCAGCCATTTGATGGTAGCAGAGTAGTAGTAGCAGTAAGGCATGCTTTGTATCATGTAATAGGTAAACGCTAGCCTGGTTAAAACAAGACCCTGTCCTTCACTTCGCTTCAGACAAGGGTCTGGACTTTTTCCATTGACAACCAATTCTTGCTGGAGGCGTGGCCTCTGCTGATGGCTGCTCCCCCGTGGTCTGCTGAACTTTACTTCAGCTCCGCCTCCTGCTGAATTTTCTCTCGCTCCGTTGCATATTGTGTTTATATGTTAATAAAACGTCCTAATAAAATAAAATAAAACCATGGATCGCTGGTCCAACACACCAGAAGACCAGGAAATCTGATGGGACTCGGGCAGCAACTTAAAACCTGACTTTAATTCTCTCGTGACAACCTGAGGCATTTCCTTGTTCATTTCACTCATCGGAGGGTGAAGGAGGAGAAGGAGGAGGGAGCGATTACTTGACTTTTGGGAAGAAAAAAAACAAAAGAAAACTCCAGATAAGGGATTAAGAAGGGGAAATTAATAAATTTGTGTCACATATAAAACAGTCCTGCATCGCTTTGCATCGCTTTGAATGAGAACATGCGGCTGCTCGCTGGCTGCGCGCTGGGACAGGTGGGGGCATTTCCTTATCAGCGGAGGGAGAGGAGGAGGAGGAGGGAGCGAGCGAACACTTGACTTTTGGCCAAAAAAACAAAAGAAAACTCCAGATAAGGGATTAAGAAGGGGAGATTAATACATTTGTGTCATTTACAACAGTCCTGCATTGCTTTGCATCGCTTTGAATGAGAACATGCGGCTGCTCGCTGGCTGCGCTGGGACAGGTGGGGGCGTGGGTTAGGGGCCAAAAACTCAGCCTCTTCTGTTCTCTGATTGGTCCGGTCAAAAATCTACCGGAGAAATCGTTGTCTATGAGAGAAGTCCCAGACTGTGCAGTGAAGGGAAATGAGAATTGAGCGGAGCTGTGCAGGAAGGCGAGGGCCAGGCTAGGTAAATGCGGCTACAATGACAAATTCAAAAAATGTTGAGACAGATACAACTGGACTTTATTTATTACACTTTATTTTTATTTTTTTCTGGAACTTTTCTGAATTTTCCATGTCCTGGATGACTGAGAATCGTCACCAGCTATTAATGATACAATCGGCTTGCCATGGTCTCCCCACCTTTGTTCTGCTCGCTGCTTGGACCAACTGTCAAACCAGCTGCACCGCCCCGGCAAAATGCAGATAGTTTGACCATTAAAGTGCATTTATTAAGCAATCACCTTCACACCTTCGCTATAATTTCAAGCAAACCAAAAATTGTTCAGGTGCATTTATTATTAAATTTCTCAGAAACGAGCAGCGTTCCTTTTTTTTCCTCCCGCTGCACGGTCCCGCAGCACAGTCAGCAAAACCATTTTTGAAATTCAGCTGATTTGACCATTAAAGTGCATTTATTAAGCAAACATTAAACCGAGACACACACTTAATATAATTTCTAACAAACAAATAATTGTTTTTAAGTGTTAATCTTAAATTCTTGTTAAAGTCAAGGGCGTAACTTTAGGTCTAACATTGGGAGGGTTATGCTCTCTACCTATTTATTTATCAAATAAATTACTTTTTTTTAATGATTCAGGATATTTTAGGGTTAAAATATATTGTAATGTGTAACATTTATGGGCTATGCAACTAATGCCTCTTATCAACAGGTCCTGTTGGCGCTCGTTCGGGCTCATTCGTAACTAGTTAACAACTAGTTATGGGGTGTACCCACATGTATATATATGTGTGTGTGTATATATATATACACACACACACACATATATATACATATATATATATATATATATATATATATATATATATATATATTATATATATATACATATATATATATATATAGGAGCCAAGATGGTGTAGTGGTTAGGGCGTTTGACTTGGGACCCGAAGGACGCGGGTTCGCGTCCCGGCCACTACACACCTTGGGGTGTCTATGAGTGCACACCTAATTCTCCAGCTCCCCGAGCGCCCTCTGGCTGCTCACTGCACCACCTGGGGTGGTTGGGTTAAATGCAGAGACGAATTTCGTCTGTGTATGGGAAACATACGCAGATGACAGACAAACACATTATTATTATTATTATTATATATACATATACATATATATATACATATATAATATATATATATATATATATATATATACTATATATATATATATATATATATATATATATATATATATAAATAATGTACCTGAAAAAGCCACAGGCAAAGCAGAATGTTCAAAAAAGAAACAAGATCATCCATTTTGGTTGTGTGTTCTTATCCAACTCTTCTTCTAATGCATGTTAGTGGTGGTTAGTAAAGAGCTTAATGTAGCACTAGCACCACCAGCTGGTTAGGAGCGTTGATATTAATGATCCACCCACTGCAGGAGAACTACCCGCCCACTGCAGGAGAACTTCACGCCCACTAAAGGGGTCCTAATGTGCGCAGTGGGTACAGAAATAAACCGGTCCCATAGGAACTGGCCCAAACAAGCCCCAATGGGACCTTACAGGAACCAGACCTGTGGATAAGAGGCTTAACTGCGGCTACAAGAGCAGCATCAGAAGATGGTTCTTTTAAGGAGCCTGAGGTGTGAATGAGGACAGGAGACAATGGTTTTAGTTTAGGTGTATATATTAGTGATTTAAAAGCAAAAAAACAACAGACAATTACAAATGCACAGTGAGACACAAATGTCCTCTGAATGAATCAAATTCCAACTTCATAAAGTTCTGGTTCTTTTCCTAGCTCGCCATCCTTAGATCCAAAGAGGATCTGATCCATCTTCTTCTTCTTCTTTCGGCTTTTCCCTTTTCAGGGGTCGCCACAGCGAGTCATCCTCCTCCACCTCACTCTGTCCTCTGCATCCTCTGTCCTCACTCCAACTACCTCCATGTCCTCTCTAACTGCATCCATATATCTCCTCTTTGGTCTCCCTCTTTGTCTTTTTCCTGGCAGCTGCATTTCTAACATCCTTCTACCAATATACCCACTGTCCCTCCTCTGGACATGTCCAAACCATCTCAGTCTGGCCTCCCTAACTTTATCTCCCAGTTGTTCAACATGTGCTGTACCTCTGATGATCTCATTCCTGATCTTATCCATCCTTGTCACTCCTAAGGAGAACCTCAGCATCTTCATTTCTGCCACTTCCAGTTCTTTCTCCTGTCTTTTTGTCAATGCCACTGTCTCCAGACCATACAACATAGCTGGTCTCACCACTGTCTTGTAAACTTTTCCTTTGACCTTTGCTGACACCTTTTTGTCACAAATCACTCCTGAAACTTTTCTCCATCCACTCCATCCTGCCTGGACTCTCTTTTTCACCTCTTTACCACATTCCCCATTTTCCTGGACAGTGGACCCCAAGTACTTGAAGTCCTGCACCTTTGTGACCTCTGCTCCTTGTAGCCTCACTGTTCCACTGGCCTCCCTCTCATTCACACACATGTACTCTGTCTTACTACGGCTGACTTTCATTCCTCTTCTTTCAAGAGCATACCTCCACCTCTCCAAGTTCTCTTCCACTTGTTCCCTGTTCTCACCACAGATCACAATGTCATCTGCAAACATCATAGTCCATGGGGATTCCTGCCTGACCTCATCTGTTAGTCGGTCCATCACCAGAGCAAACAAGAAGGGGCTCAGAGCCGATCCTTGATGCAATCCCACCTCCACCTTGAAGCTATCTGTCACTCCTACAGCACATCTCACCACTGTCCTGCTGTCCTCATACATGTCCTGTACCAGTCTAACATACTTTTCTGCCACTCCAGATTTCCTCATGCAATACCACACCTCCTCTCTTGGCACCCTGTCATATGCTTTTTCTAAATCCACAAACACACAATGGAGTTCTTTCTGACCCTCTCTGTACTTCTCTATCAACATCCTCAAAGCAAAGATGGCATCTGTGGTGCTCTTTCTTGGCATGAAACCATACTGCTGCTCACAGATAGTCACCTCTTGTCTAAGCCTTCCTTCCACAACTCTCTCCCAGATCTTCATTGTGTGGCTCATCAACTTAATTCCCCTGTAGTTGCTACAACTCTGTACATCACCCTTGTTCTTAAAAATGGGAACCAGCACACTTCTTCTCCATTCTTCAGGCATTTTCTCACCCTCAAATATTCCATTAAATATTTGAGTCAAAAACCTCACTGCCATCTCTCCAAGACATTTCCAAACCTCCACTGGTATGTCATCAGGTCCTACTGCCTTCCCCTTCTTCATTCTTTTCAGAGCTTTCCGGACTTCACCCTCACTAATCTTTCCCACTTCCTGGTCCACAGTTTCTATGACCTCCACTCTTCTTTCTCTTTCATTCTCTTCATTCATTAGCTCCTCAAAGTAATCCTTCCATCTTCCCATCACACTCTCCTCACTTGTTAGAACATTCCCATTCCCATCTTTAATAAGCCTAACCTGCTGCACATCCTTTCCAGCCTGATCCCTCTGTCTTGCCAATCGGTACAAGTCCTTCTCACCCTCTTTAGTGTCCAGTCTCCCATATAACTCATTGTACGCCCTCTGCTTTGCCTTAGCTACTTCCCTCTTTCAGAGTCAGAGTCAGAGAGTCTTTATTGTCATTTGCACCGCATGTGGTACATGTGATGAAAACGAGATTATGTACACGGGGTCCCAGTTACATCCAACAACAAATGCAAGAGAAAAACAGTAATAACATCTAGAATTAACTAAGAAAAACATCAACTAGTAATACACTAAGCCCTAATGTAGTGGAAAAACATCATTATAAACAGCAGCACGAACATGAGTCTGTATGAGCAGATGGTCACAGATGAACACAGCAACAAGAAAACAGATCAGCATCAGCATGATGTGATATTTTGCAGTGATTATTCTTATTATTTATTTATTCATGAGTCTAACAGCCTCAGGGTAGAAGCTGTTCCTCAGTCTAGTGGTTCTACATTTGATGCTCCTCAACCTCCGTCCTGAGGGGAGTGGGGCAAAGAGTGAGTGTGCTGGGTGAGTGAGGTCTTTCATGATGCAGGTGGCTCTTTTCCTGCATCTGGAGGTGTAAATGTCTGTGATGGTGGGGAGACTGACTCCAACAGACTTCTGTGCAGCCTTCACCACTCTCTGTAGAGCTTTCCTCTCTGCAACTGTGCAGCCTCCATGCCACACATTGATGCTGGAGCACAGGATGCTCTCCACTGCACACCTGTAGAAGGAGGTGAGAACTGGGCTGCTCAGACCAGCTCGTCTCAGCCGTCTGAGGAAGTAGAGTCTCTGATGACCTTTCTTGATCAGGCTGGTGGTGTTGTTGCTCCAGCTGAGGTTATCATTCAAGTGTACACCCAAGTATTTGTAGCTGGAGACCACTTCCACCGCAGATCCACCTATGTTCAGTGGGGCGTGGGTGTGTTTGTTNACAACAACAACAACAGAACAACAACACAACGACGACGACGACGACGACGACAACAACAACAACAACAACAGCCAGGTGGAGATAAACTAAACTGGTGTCATGGTGGAGACGTCACATTTCAACTGGAACTTTCATGTGTTCACTTGTTCTGTTTGAAGGTTCAGCTCCTCTCAGAGCTTCATGTCAGAAAAATGTCTTTTCTTTACGGTGTCCCACCTCTCAGTGATGGATGGATGAACATACAGTGTATCACAAAAGTGAGTACACCCCTCACATTCCTGCAGATATTTAAGTTTGTTTTCATGGGACAACACTGACAAAATAACACTTTGACACAATGAAAAGTGGTCAGTGTGCAGCTTATATAACAGTGTAAATTTATTCTTCCCTCAAAATAACTCAAGATGCAGCCATTAATGTCTGAACCACCAGCAACAAAAGTGAGTACTGTACACCCCTTAGTGAAAGTTCCTGAAGTGTCAATATTTTGTGTGGCCTCCATTATTTAGCAGAACTGCCTCAACTCTCCTGGGCATGGAGTTCACCAGAGCTTCACAGGTTGCCACTGGAATGCTTTTCCACTCCTTCATGACGACATCACGGAGCTTTTGCAGTGATTATTCTTATTATTTATTTATTCATGAGTCTAACAGCCTCAGGGTAGAAGCTGTTCCTCAGTCTAGTGGTTCTACATTTGATGCTCCTCAACCTCCGTCCTGAGGGGAGTGGGGCAAAGAGTGAGTGTGCTGGGTGAGTGAGGTCTTTCATGATGCAGGTGGCTCTTTTCCTGCATCTGGAGGTGTAAATGTCTGTGATGGTGGGGAGACTGACTCCAACAGACTTCTGTGCAGCCTTCACCACTCTCTGTAGAGCTTTCCTCTCTGCAACTGTGCAGCCTCCATGCCACACATTGATGCTGGAGCACAGGATGCTCTCCACTGCACACCTGTAGAAGGAGGTGAGAACTGGGCTGCTCAGACCAGCTCGTCTCAGCCGTCTGAGGAAGTAGAGTCTCTGATGACCTTTCTTGATCAGGCTGGTGGTGTTGTTGCTCCAGCTGAGGTTATCATTCAAGTGTACACCCAAGTATTTGTAGCTGGAGACCACTTCCACTGCAGATCCACCTATGTTCAGTGGGGCGTGGGTGTGTTTGTTCCTTCTGAAGTCCACAATCATCTCCTTTGTCTTCTTCACATTCATGTGAAGATTATTCTCTTTGCACCAGCTCTCCAGGTGTTCCACCTCCTGTCTGTAGCTGGACTCATCATTGTTTGTGATGCATCCCACCACCGCTGTATCATCTGCAAACTTAACAATATGACAGCCTGGATGTGTGGCTGTACAATCATATGTGAGCAGAGTGAACACTTTGCTCTATGTCCCATCTCCTTATATTCCTGTCTCCTCTCTTCAGTCCTCTCACAGTCATATTTCTTCTTGGCTAATCTCTTTCTTTGAATGGCGTCCTGCACTTCACTATTCCACCACCAGGTTTCCTTATCATCCATTCTCTGTCCAGATGACACACCAAGTACCTTCCTACCTGTCTCTCTAATTACTGTTGCTGTAGTAGCCCAGTCACTTGGAAGCTCTTTCTTACCACCCAGAGCCTTTAACAGCTCGTCTCTGAATTTCTCACAACATTCTTCCTTCTTTAGCTTCCACCATTTGGTCTTCTTCTCTGATTTTACTCTTTTTCTCTTCTTCGCAACAACAGTCATTCTACACACAACCATCCGATGCTGTCTGGCCACGCTCTCCCCTGCCACAACCTTACAGTCTCCAATCTCTCTCAGGTTTCCTCTTCTACACAGAATGTAGTCGACCTGTGTACTCCTTCCTCCACTCTTATAGGTCACTCTATGTTCCTCCCTCTTTTGGAAATAGGTATTGACTATAGCCATTTCCATTCTCTTGGCAAAATCCACCACCATCTGTCCTTCCTGGTTTCTTTCCTTGACACCAAACCTACCCATCACTTCCTCATCCCCTCTGTTTCCTTCACCAACATGTCCATCCATCCGTGACTCAACGAGGCTAGCCTGTATAAATAAAGGTTGAATGAATGAATGAATTCAGGTCTGCTCCAATCACCACTCTTTCCTCCCTGGGAATACTCTCTATCACTTCATCCAAATCTTTCCAAAATTGATCTTTCTCCTCCCCATCACATCCAACCTGTGGAGCATAATAACCACTTACCATGTTTAGCATCAGACCTTCTACTTCTACCTTTAGACACATCACCCTATCTGACACTCTCTTCACCTCTACTACATTCTTTGCCAGCTCCTCCTTCAGGACCACCCCTACTCCATTTCTCTTTCTATCCACACCATGGTAAAACAGTTTGAACCCTGCTCCAATGCTGCGGGCCTTGCTGCCCTTCCACTTGGTCTCTTGGACACATAAAACATCTACCTTTCTTCTCTGCATCATGTCAGCCAGCTCTCTACCTTTGCCTGTCATTGTCCCCACATTTAGAGTTGCAACCCTCAGTCCTACATTCTTCACTTTCCTCCTCTCCCTCTGTCTCCTGACACGTTTTCCTCCTCTAGGTCTTCGACTAACAGTAGTACAATTTCCGCCGGTACCCTGTTTGTCAACAGCACCGGTGGCGGACGTTGTTAACCCGGGCCTCGACCGATCCGGTATGGTTTCTCTTTGATGAACTCGCATTATGGTTTTGGCAAGTGTTTTACATCAGATGCCATTCCTGACACAACACTCACCATTTACCCGGGCTTGGGACCGGCACAAAAGATACACTGGCTTGTGCTCCCTAGTGGCTGGTTTAAAGAGGATCTGATCCATCAAGGAAGAGAAAACAATGGAGAGAAAAAAAAATCCGACCTGAAAAGTCAGAAAACCCATTAAGTATTTTATCAAAAAACAATCAGGTACAAAGCATATAAAAAAATAAATATTAATGCAAATGCAATTATTAAATTCCTAATGATTAAACTAATCAAACATTTCAATCAGGTAAAGTTAACCATAATTTAAATAAAGTAAAAACAAAAGAACATCAATCATATTTCAACTAATCAAGTTAAGGTTAAAATTGAAAAGTTGAATCAAAGTGCACTTTCAAAATATCAATCAAGAAAACAAAATAAATTGTCAAATACTCAAGCAGAGTGAGTAAAAGAAATAATTAAATATACTGCGCATTATCAACTTAAATATAGCTATATTCCATTTTGATCATGTCCATGCAAAAGTGTCAGAGCTCACACAAAATCAGAAATCAGGTTACCTTCTGGAAGAGTGGAGCATACTAAACCATAATCAGCTGTTGCAATCCTGGTGACGATCCAGGTAACAAACGCCAACAATTCTAATAAAACAACGCTCCAATAAGCAATCAAGCAGACATTTCATGCTAAAACAATAGTGCTTTCAGATGACTCACCAATAAATCAAATCAGTGGATGCAAAGATTTGTATGACTTTGCCATGAAGACTCCAAACAGCAAGCCACAATCACAGTGAAACAGGTGATGTAGTTCAACTGTGCACTGGAGGAGGCGGGACTTTAAATAAGTTGGCAGAGTTTGGGGCAACACAAGAAGTGGGCCCGCCAAAATAAAAGACTTGACTAATTGAGGGTTACAGGTTCCCCCCCCCTAAACTCATGTGCGTCCTCGTACATGCAAGCGGCTGGTGACACACCACACTATCACATGAGGTAGAGATCCTAGAGGGCTCCAGTTCTAAAGCAGATCTAAGGGCTGTGCTAAGTCCTTGAAACAGGGACTGGATGCTTTGCAGAAGTGGATGCCCAAGCTTTGAATACTGCAGACGAGATGGTTGCTGACGTATTCGAGCCGAGCAGCGGACAGGTGGTTCAGGATCTGGACTGGAGAGGTTCGAAGCAGCAACATCACTTAACATGCTGGTTTGTTCTGGAGAAGATGCAGATTCCTGGTGAGGAGAGATAGGTCCTGATTGAGAGGAGGGATTTTCCTCGATAGGATCTGAGTTGGCAGAATCTGGTTCATCTTCAGCTGTTTGTTCCATGTCCAGTTCGGCAGTGGGTTCAGGTCCAGACTCCATTTCCTGTTCCTCACCAACAGTTCCTTCCATAGAGCTCTGTGAGTGCTGGCCAGGCGGATCCACAGGCATAGGAGCGACAGTAGGTGCAGGAGCAGGTAAGTCAACCTCAGTTGTAATTCTGGTGAGATAAGAGCTGGAGTAATCAGGTAAATCAGGTAAGAATAGTTCTTCATTTTCAGGATCTGGAAGATCTACATTTTCTGAAGTCACTGGTGCAATCACAGTTGTTGGTTTCATTTGTTCTGGTTTGGAGGCTGGAGACAAGTAGCCACAAGGCAACAGCAGGTCACGGTGGAGGGTTCTGATGGGACGATCTTTGCCTTCTGGTTTAACTGTGTATACTGGAAGAGTGCCGGCTTTCTTCTGAATAATATACACATCCGACTCCCACCGGTCTGCGAGTTTGTGCTTGTGTGGTGATATTCCACTTCCCCCTCCCTTCCTCTCTGTGCAGTTAGATGAGCATCAGGTGCAACTAGATGAGCACCATTGATTAGTGGGTGGCAGAGGTGTCAAGTAACGAAGTATAAATACTTCGTTACTTTACTTAAGTACAAATTTTAGTTATCTATACTTTAGTAAAGTAATTATTTTTCAGCCTACTTTATACTTCTACTTCTTACATTTTCACGCAATTACTGGTACTTTCTACTCCTTACTTTTTAAAAATAGCCTCGTTACTTTTCTTTCATTTTGCCGTTTTTTTTTTTGTAGAATATAGATATTCACGCAGGACTTTCCAAAAATTGAACATAATATCCGCTTCAGCAGCCGTCGTCACTCACCAGTGTTGCCAGATTGGGCGGTTCACCGCGATTTTCCTTCTGACTTTTGCGGGTAAAGAGTGCTTTGGGTGGGTGGGACTCTATCTGGCAACACCGGTCACACCGGTGTTTACGTGTGTCTTTACATCCGGGGCAGCGTCGGCAGCGCTGGGACCCTCCATCAATGTAGAGGCGTCTGCGGGACTGTAATCAGTAGTTGGGGCGTCTTCTATAGCAACTTCATCCGGCGAAGCCATGCTGTCCGTGACGCTGACTGGCTAGGGGCTCTGCTAGCGCTAGCATTAGCGTCTCGCGAGACAACGTTACCTCTCAACGAGAGATATCGCGGGAGTTTAATATCGCGAGATCTCGTACAACGTTACATGCCTAATATTGAGGTAAGCTGAAAGATTTTTTTTGTTTTTTTTATCAGTTGATTACTGACTTCTAGTGACCTAGTAACATACTAATGTTGTATAATAAATATAAACGTGAAAGACAACAAAACCAGGAGAACCCTTGACCAATTTGTTCTGCACCGGGCAACACCAGAGGCAGATATGGTATGTAAAAAAAAAAACTGCCATCAGTTCTGTCCAGAAGTGGTTTGACTTCTCAGAGGAAAACTGGCTCTTTCACCTTCAGCCCCTCTCTCTGGCATCTGGAAAAATATCCTTTGAGGAAGTGGAGAAGATCACTGAAAGTCTTCACCTGGTTGGCAGGTAAAAATTCAATAATTTCCAGTGTAGTGGTGAACCATGTTTAATTATTGATAGTTATAAACAAAAGTGTACAATTGACACGTACAAATAAATACATAATTGTGAATTTACTTTACACTATGCAAACATACAACCTTGTCCATCTTTAAAAAAACACAGTTCATATAGGTAAATTAATAAATACATTTCAAAATGTAGTTTAAATACAATGCTAAATTATAAATATAAACAATACACGTTTTTCCATTTATTTATCACTACATAACCTAGGCTATGTGTCACTAATGAACTTTAACACCTTTTGGCAGGCTGAACATGTCTATGGATGAGCTGTATGAGGAATGTGTGACTGCAAACAGCCTGATAGACCACCTCACCACCTCACCTCAGGAGAAAGAAAGGTGGCAGTCCCAGGGAACAGCAGAGAAGTGGATGCAAGTTCTTCAGGCAGCTGACCTCCCCAACATCCAGCTGTTGTATCCTTTGTCCTCAGCATCCCATCTTCCACTGGGTTTGTGGAAAGGATTTTCTCTTTCATGAAAAGTAAGTGGACTGATGTGCGAAACAAATGTTCTACTGAACTAATTAGAAGTGAGCTCATTGTCAGTCTAAATTATGAAATGTCTTGCTCACAAATTTACTACAAACTTTATTTGCACGTTGCACTAAATGCACTATTACAGAATGTTCGTATTGATTTTTTGTTATTTAATACTGTTTTAAGTTATTAAGCAGGACAGAGGTCTATTCTATTTGCACTAAAAATAAATGGTTAATTGTGTAATAATTTGTTTATACATATTTTTATAATTCAAGAACACGTATCCGTATCACGCAACACTTTGTTGTTGCTTTTTCTTACGCTACTTTTACTTTTATACTTTTAAGTAGTTTTTGAAACCAGTACTTTTTTACTTTTACTTGAGTAAAAAGCTAGAGTTGATACTTCTACTTCTACAGAAGTAATTTTAAATCCCAGTATCTATACTTCTACTTGAGTAATGAATGTGAATACTTTTGACACCACTGGTGGGTGGGGCAGACTCCCTAGGCTGCTATGGGGTGTGTATGTCTTTGTTTCCCTCCCTGCTGCTCCAGTGGCTGCTTCATTCTGCTGGTGCTCTTGGTCTGCTCAACTGAGATCGTAAGTGCCAGCTTCTTGAATTAATGACTGGGATCATGGTTGGGTTTGTGGGTGTCACACCTGTCCATTTCTGCAGCGTTGCTCTGCTGGCATTGCCGGCTGGGTGGGGATTGTTGTGGCGTGCGGTTAGGCCCTCGCCTGCTGACCTGCTTCCTCCCAGGTTTGGCTGTGTCTCCACCTCTGGGTAAGTACCTGCAATTTATATTTTAATTATTTTTCTGAATCCACAATAATGGGTTTTCTGTTTCAGGCACCTGATTTTTGGGTAAGTACCTGCAATTTATATTTTAAGTATTTTCTTGAATCCACAATAATGGGTTTTCTGTTTCAGGCACCTGATTTTACTGCTTGGAGCTGCAGCGCTGTGGACGCTCTGCTGTCTTGTTTTGTCTTGTCCTGTATTCCCAGTGTTCAGACGCTTTCAACAAAATCTGTACTGGATGGGCAGGTTATGTGGGCAGAGCATTGCTTCTCTGACCCCGTTAAAGAGCATCTGGACTGGACGACAACGACAACGACTGAGGATGGTCTAGTGTCTTCCATTATTCCCATGGGTCTTCCTGTTTCACAGGGACCGAGTGGTGGACTTGAATTCTTGTTTTAGGAAAGAACTCTTTTACAGGGACTGAGTGGTGGACATGAGACCTCAATTTTAACGAGAATTGTTTTACTGAAACTGTTTTAATAAATATTGTAAATTGGCTTTAGTCTGTGTTCTGGTGTATTTTAACTTAAAGCAGCAAGAGCTCCACCTTCTGGTCACACTTGCCTCGTAGTTTGACATTTCTAACCAGAACTCTATCTCCAACAGAGTTCTGCAGCTGTAACTTGCTTGTCAAATCTGAGTTTATTTTTCCACATGACTTTTTCAGAGTTTTCCGTTGCAATCTTGTAGCTTTCTTTGAGGTGCGACTTAAGCTTTTCAACATATTGTGAATGAGATGTAGAAGTTTTCTCAGACACAGGCAGTCCAAAAGCTAAGTCAACAGGAAGACGGGGTTGCCGACCAAACATCAATTCGTATGGAGAGTATCCAGTGACATCATTTCGGGTACAGTTGTAAGCGTGTACCAACGGTTTCACAAAGTCTTTCCAGTGAACTTTATCTTCTTCTTTCAGCGTACCCAACATGTTTAATAGTGTTCGGTTGAATCGCTCCACAGGATTGCCACGGGGATGGTAATGTGTGGTCCTGATCTTTTTGATTCCTGTGATCTGACAGAGCTCCTTGATAGTGTGAGATTCAAAATCAGTCCCTTGATCGCTATGGAGACGCTCTGGCATTCCATAATGGACAAGGTAATTCTTCCATAGGGTTTTTGCTACAGTTTTAGCTCTTTGGTTTGGGGTTGGCACTGCAACAGCATATTTTGTGAAATGATCAGTTATCACCAGAACATTGTTGATGTTGCTTCGGTCAGGTTCTATTGAAAGAAAGTCCATGCAGACAAGTTCGAGTACAAGGGGTGCCGCTTTCTCAGGTTGTGCTTTTCTTCGGATGCATCTCACACAGTTCTTGAGTTTGTTACAGACATCAACTGCCATACGTGGCCAGAAGAACCGTGATCGAACGAGGTCCAGAGTCCTCTCTGTACCTAAATGTCCCATCTGGTCATGAAGCTGGTTGAGGACCTCAGCCCGCCATTCCTCTGGAAGTACAAGTTGGTAAGTAAGCTCACCTCCAATATTACGTCTCCTGACAAGAACATTATTATGGAGCTCCAGACGTGTAAGCTCTCGCAGGAGTAATGGCAGGTCGGGGAGCTGTTCCCTCAGAGTTGGCGGTGGGTTTTCCCCTCGTTCCAACTGAGCGATGATGTGCTGAATGACTGGATCGGCTCGTTGTTTGTCAGCAATTTCACCTTCAGAAAAAGATGGCACAACAGGTGAAGAGAACTGCAGATCATTAACAAAACTGTCGGGTAAACTGTCAGTGTTAATGGAGAGAGTTTGCACAAGAGCAGCAACCTGGTCCAGTTGGGTGAGCTGTACACCAGTTGCCTATCACATATTGCTTGAACCGAGTGCTGGTCAATGGAGATACAGGATGGATGTTCCAGATGTTGTTCAGTAAACTTCAATATTCTTTCTTTCTCTTTCAGAGATAAAGGATCAGCCACCTGTTCAGCATGAGGTCGCCGAGAGAGACCATCAGCATCTGCATTTAACCTGCCAGCCCGATAATTGATCTTAAAAGAAAAAGTAGAAAGAGCTGCAAGCCACCTATAGCTTGTAGCATCCAATTTAGCAGAAGTTAGATATGTCAGGGGGTTGCTATCTGTAATCACAGTGAAATCGGATCCATACAGGTAGTCATAGAATTTTTCTGTAACTGCCCATTTAAGAGCCAGAAACTCAAGTTTATGGGCTGGATAGCGACTTTCACTGCGGGACAGACCTCTGCTGGCATATGCAATCACCCTGTTCCGTCCATCATATTCTTGGTACAAAACTGCACCAAGACCAGTAGAGCTGGCATCAGTGTGTAAGATGTAAGGTTTACCTGGGTCTGCAAATGCAAGAACTGGTGCAGTACTCAGCTTCTGGATAACCTCTTCAAAGGCATGCTGGCAGGCAGTTGTCCAACGTGCAGCAAAGGGTTCTTTGGGGTCAAGGTAATGTTGCAACTTCATCCGTTTTGATTTTTTCTGACAGGGTGGATATCCAGCTGTTAGCTCATTAAGTGGTTTTACCACTGATGAGAACCTTTCCACAAACCGGCGATAATACCCTGCGAAACCAAGGAATGATCTGAGCTCTTTAAGATTCTGAGGAACCGGCCAAGATGTTAATGTGGAAATCTTGTCTGGATCTGTCTCCACTCCATCACTTGAAACTACATGTCCCAGGTAGCGAACAGATGTCTGGAAGAAAACACACTTTTCAACGGACAACTTCAACCCAAATTCTCTCAGGCGTTGGAGAACTTTCTTCAGCCGGAGTTCATGCTCCTCTAGAGTTGGTGCAAACACTATTAAGTCATCAATGAAAACAAGCACTTCTTTTAAATTCATGTCTCCCATGCACCGCTCCATAAGACGTTGGAAGGTGCTAGGGGCATTAGTTCTCCTTGAGGCATTCAGTTAAATTTATAAAATCCAAGTGGACAGACGAATGCAGTTTTATTCTTGTCCGTCTCATTCATCTCAATCTGGTAGTAACCAGATTTTAAATCCAATGTGGAGAACCATGTAGAGCCGGACAGGGCTGAAAATGTGTCCTCCAGCTTTGGCAAAGCATATGCATCTCTGATGGTCTGTGCGTTCAACTTCCTGTAATCAATACAGAGCCGTACTGCACCATTTTTCTTCCGCACTACAACTATAGGAGAAGCAAAGGGTGAATTGGATTCACGTATAACACCAGACTGCAGCAGTTCTTGAATGTGTTTACGCACAGCATCCACATCTTGGGGGTGGATGGGTCTTGGTCGCTGTTTAAAAGCAGTGGGATCAGACAGCTTGATCTCATGCTTAACCTATATCTACACGACCAAAATCAAGATCATGCTTGGAAAAAACATCTGACATACTATTGAGCATGGTTGTTATACGTTGCTTCCATTCAGTTGAGAGTGGCGAATCTCCAAAGTTGTAGTTCAACTTGGTTGGCTTTGGCTCTGTGCTCTGGGAAGGTTGATGCACACTCTGCTTTTTGTGAAGAATAGTCTGGATGGTACGGACTTCAGCGATGGCTGTTCTGGTGGGAATCACAATGTCATGATCAGATTCATTAGTGATCACCACTGGTAGTGAAGCAGGCTGTACAGGAGGTAGATCAATAAGGATGGATTTTACTATCAAACCACCAGGTAGGGAGAATGAGGTTGGATGCTGAATAATTACTTCCTTTTCTCCTTGCAGTAATGGACATATAAGAAGAGCCTCCAACACAGCAGTCTGTTGAGCAGGAACAACCTGCGGGATGGATGACTGCACTTTTAAAATGCCATGATAGTCATCA
>JBBPBX010006949.1:0-19978 GCA_038048925.1 Garcialebias charrua
AGTAGACCGGGTGATCCACCCCATCAGCACCCTCTTGGAGGAGAACAGCTCCGGCGCAAGAGTCACAGGCGTCCACCGCTATTTCAAACAGAACATCAAACCGAGGGGCAGAGAACACAGGAGTGTTTGTCAACAGCATCTTAGTCTGCTCAAATGCAGTTTGACAATGCTCAGGCCAATTAAAAGCCATCTTAAGGCTAAGTAGGTCAGTCATCGGAGTCGCTACAAAGGAAAAGTTTTTACAAAACCCCCTGTAATACCCCACCATAGCTAGAAAACGGCGTAACTCGGTACAAGTTGAAGGGACCGGGACAGACAATATAGTGCCCACTTTCGCCTCCATGGGGCGTACTTGACCACCTCCGAACCTCTTACCTAAGTAGGTCACCGTTGGGTGGCCAAATTGACATTTAGATAGGATAACAGTCAAATTTACGTCTCTTAGGCATGTAAAAACTTTCCACAAGTGGATTAGGTGATCAGCCCAGGTATCAGAGTATACCACTACATCATCTAAATAAGCTTCACAAACAGATAACCCCAACAAAACGACATTCATTAATCTCTGAAAAGTAGCAGGAGCGTTGCACATGCCAAATGCCATCACCGTATATTGAAAAAAAATATCTTGTGTGACAAACGCAGAGATCTCCTGACCTCGTTCTGTTAAAAGCACCTGCCAGTACCCTTTTAGCAGATCTAGTGTTGTCACAAACCGTGCAGCACCCACGTGGTCTACACAATCCTCCATCCGAGGTAGTGGGTAACAATCTAGTTTTGTTACCGCATTAAATTTTCTGAAGTTGGTACAGAATCTGTCATCACCACTGTGCTTTATGGTCAAGAGGCGTGGCGAACTCCACGCACTAGTGCTTGGTACTGCTAAACCATTCTCCACCATGTACCGCACTTGTTCATTTAAACGGCGTTGTTTGTCTGGGTTCACTCTATAGGGGTGTTGTCTAATAGGTTTTGCTTCACCCACATCAATATCATGTTTAATCACGTCTGTTCGAGAAGGAATGTCAGCAAATAGACATTTATTTGACTCGATTAACTGATTCAAATCCTTCTGTTTAGGATAATCAAGGTAATAAATAATAAATGCAAATTCTCCAAGCACTGTGAATTAGAAAGCTTTCCTTCCATGACTGCTGGAGGGAAATTGTCTGCCTCATGTTCAGCACCGGACAGCTCCTCCTTGTCCTCTGCAGTCGCTGCTAATCTGGAAACACAGCGGAGTGAGTCAACTAACACACAAGCGCGTTGAACATAAGGCTTCAACATGTTTATGTGACACAGTCGTGAACCACGTCTCCTATCTGGAGTAGAAATTAAGTAGTCACGATCATTTTTTAAAATAATATGAGGACCACTGTAACGTGCCTGTAAGCTAGAACCCTGAATAGGCAGTAATGTCAGCACTTTCTCACCAGGCTGAAATGCCCTCATCACAGCCTTTCTGTCAAACAGAGACTTCATCTTTACTTGTGCACCCTGTTAGCCTGGCCCTCGCCATTCCTACGCAGCTCCGCTCAATTCTCATTTCCCTTCACTGCTCAGTCTGGGACTTCTCCCATAGACAACGATTTCTCCTGTATATTTTTGACCGGACCAATCAAAGAACAGAAGGGGCGGAGTTTTTGGCCCCTAACCCACACCCCCACCTGTCCCAGAGCAGCCAGCGAGCAGCCAGCGAGCAGCAGCATGTTCTCATTCAAAGCGATGCAAAGCGATGCAGGACTGTTTTATATGTGACACAAATGTATTAATTTCCCCTTCTTAATCCCTTATCTGGAGTTTTCTTTTGTTTTTTTGGCCAAAAGTCAAGTGATCGCTCCCTTCTCCCTCCTCCTCCTCCTCCTCTCTCTCCGCTACGAGGAAATGCCTCAGGCTGTCATGAGAGAATTAAAATCGGGTTTTACGTTGCTACCCGAGTCCTATCAGATTTTCTGGTCTTCTGGTGTGCTGGACCAGCGATCCATGGTTTTATTTTATTTTTTAAAAACGTTTTAATAACATATAAACACAGAATATGCAGGCAGCTAGAGCAAAAGCAGCAGGAGGCGGAGCAGTTGTCAAGTTTAACAGAGCACGGGGGAGCAGCCATATATGGCTCTGAGGGGAGGGAGCAGAATGCTTTTCCCTGTTCAAAATGTTTCTAAGATCCAATGGTTTTGTTCCTCAGCAGAGGCCAACACCTCCAGCAAGAATCGTTTCTCTATGGAGAAAGTCCAGACCCTAGTCCGAAGCAAAGTGAAGGACAAGGGTCTGGTTTTAACCAGGCTAGCACCCTGTAGATTACTCTTAGCTATTTCACAAGCACTGCTCAGTTTAAAACGGAAGTGACTGACATAATCCAATACATTCTTGTCAGTTTTTTCACACAACCACTTTTCTTTCAACAGTTTTAACGGACCACGAACACTGTGAGCAAAAACCAGTTCTGATGGGCTAAAACCCAGCTGACTCTTGAATCACCTCCCTTATTGCAAATATCTGAAGGTGCACACCCTCATCCCAATCTTTTTCAAACTCCCAACAATATGTGAGTGACATTGTTTTTAATGTCTGATGAAAACGCTCGAGTGCGCCCTGACTTTCTGGGTGATACGCAGTGGAACAGGAATGTTTAATGTCAAATTGTTTTAAAACCTGAGAAAACACTCTAGACATAAAATTACTGCCCTGGTCAGTCTACACAACTCATAGTAATCCAAACAATGAAAAAAACTTGGTGAGCACTTTAACCACTATTGGCATAGTTACAGGTAGTCCTCGACTTACGACGTCCCCGACTTACGACGTTTCTGACTTACGTCACGCATCTCATTATTTTTTTTATTTTTTTTTTATAAATAAATAAATGTACAGTACTGTACAGTCACCAAGCACTTAGCCTATCCTAACACAGTTAAGGAGTGAGTTGAATTGTCTCCCTTCTCCGTAGCAGGCTCCATTCACATAAAGGGAGCTAGCTCCCTTTATGTGAAAGGAAGACAATTCAACTCACTCCTTCGTCTTTAAAAACTGTGTTGGGATAGGCTAAGTGCTTGGTAACTGTACAGTACTGTACATTTATGTATCTATTGAAAAATAAAAAATAAAAATTTTCGTATGTGATGCTACTTAAATCATTTTCGACTTATGAACGGCCCGTATGTACGGAACTCATTCGTAAGTCTGGGACTACCTGTATTTTAAGCACAGGAAAAACCTCTAGAAAATGAGTGGAGGCACACATCATAGTCACTAAAATTTTATTTCCAGCCTTCGTTCGAGGTAACGGTCCTACACAGTCCACCAACACTCTTTCAAATGGTTCTGAAATGGCTGGAATGGGATACAAAGGCGCAGAAGGAATCGTCTGGTTCGGCTTCCCAGCTATTTGGCAAAAGTGACATGAATTACAATGACGCATGACATCCTTCTTTAAGCCAGGCCCAAGAAAAAATGGTCCAAAATATGATCATAAGTCTTTCTTATGCCCAAGTGGCCGGCTAGTGGGCCGGCTAGTGGATTGTCATGAGCTAAACGCAAAACCTCAGCGCAATATTATAAGAATTTTATTCTTCATCTGCTTCCTTTCATTTTAAATCTGTTTTTTTGCTTTCTATATATGTTCTGAATTTGTTGCTTTGTGTTTTGATTTGAGATGAATAAATTACATAAATTACATATAATAATAAATAATAAATGTCCATTCCTGTCATCTGTGTATGTTCCCATACACAGACGAAATTCGGCTCTGCATTTAACCCAACCACCACCAGGTGGTGCAGTGAGCAGCCATGGAAGGCGCCCGGGGAGCTGGGGAAATAGTGTGCACTCATAGACACCCCAAGGTATGTAGTGGCCGGGGTTAGAACTCGAACCTGGGACCTTTAGGTTTCAAGTCGTAAGCCCTGCCACTACACCATCTCTTGGCCCCAGATGGAGCAGGGACAACAATCTGCACAACACTATTCCACTCCTCACCAGGAGAGGTAGTCAAAGGTGTCCATTTACGCATTAAAAGGCCTGCATTTAAAAAGTAACCAGTACGCAGTGAGTCAGGATTATCAGGTAATGTGTCATCAAAAAATGTGGCTGAACTTTCATCTGACTTCTGGAGGTCAATCAACTGTCGCTTATGCCCCTTTTCCACTCGCTCGGCGTGGGTCGGATATTTCGTGCTAGACCCACGTTGGACGTATTTTCCACCAGACTTCCGAGACGCGTTACCCCACAATTCTGGACCCCTTTCACTTGAGGGTCCATGTGAGCCATGCCGTCACGTCAGAAACATTGTCAGTCACTGATTGGTTGGGGGAGGAGTCTGTAGAAAGGAGTCTGTTGAGTCTTTTCAAAACAACGGATACTCCATCTTGTTTTTGGCCCGCATAACACCAAAACCTACTTTTTCGTATTGTTTTAGCTCGAGAAAAAATACAAATTATGTCCAATCTGTGGTCAAATACAGAGGTGCAGGCATTTTTGTACTTTGTGGCTGACGAGAAGATCCAAAGCGAGCTGGATTGAATGATTAGAAATGAGCGCCCAGCGAATAATGGGAGGAAAGCTAGCTTTTGGACACACAGCCACTGCTTATGTTGAAGCAATTATTGAAGATGGTGAGTGTTTTCTAACTTTAAACGTATTTTAAGTTACTCATCTCATCGGTTCTGAACGTATGTTTAACTAACAAAAGAGGCTGATGCCATAATAGGACAACATTGATGCTACGAAACTAAGCTATTTTGCATAAATGCTAGCTGTCCTCCGCTCCGGTTTCTCACTGTATTTTATTCAGAACATATTTCAGCACGTGACGGTTCATCTCTAAACTCCACATTAAATCTTCCAAGCCTCCAGGCTCCTGCCCTGCTCCATCAGCAGAGTCTACAACTGACAGATCTCTGTGGAAGCCCAGCTAAACCAGATGCTCGTCACAACATCACAATGGTGCAGCTTGTGCTTGGTAAGAATAGACACATGTTCCACATCACGGTCTTTGTTTTATGCATTTATTTAAAAATAGTATATATACTGGATTAACCACCTTTTTCTTCTTTTCCAGTCAAGACAAAAGAGTCCAGTAAAGTCTTATTTCTGCACTGAACTACTTGTGTCTTCTTCTGGATGAAGCCCGTGAGACAACAGATAGAAAATCATTAGTTTGATGCAGTATTTTTATTGTTGTATATTTTTCACTTCTTACTTTTCCTATTAAACTTTATTTAAGTGGCGTCATTGAACATTAATTCCCTAAACATATTTTACAATGTTAAGTGTGTATATTGTTTGTTTAAATCCATACTAAAAGTTAAGAAAAATTTCCATTTGCATTTGACCTTTAAAGAATCATAAGAAAAAGATTATTAGAATCTGCTCAACTGTTATTACTGTTATGGCTGCAGTGGTTTTTTCCTTTTTTTTCTGTCATGGTTCTGGAGACAGGCCTTCTGCAGGTGTTTTGTGTTGCCCTGATTGGTGCACTCCTATTATTTAAGCTGCCATGCATGCAGCAAGAAGAAGGCTTTTCCCCTTCCTCCTCCTCAGAACACCATTTTGGTTTGGTTTGTACCATATGGTTGGTGTTGGTAAGTTTTGTCTACAGTAATCATTTTGGGTTTCTCATTTTAGGCATTCATTTATTCATTTATCTAGCAGGTATTCATTTTTCTTGGTTTCTTTGCTCTAAAATAATTTAATAAATACTTTTTTTAGTTAATCAGAAATCCTTGTGTGGTCTCCTTTAATGTTACCCCACCAAATGAGCCTGGTGGACGTAACATTGTGGGGGCTTGTCTTACGCTGAACCTTGTGGTTTTTTTTTCCCCTACTTGGTTGCCTTGTTGTTTTTTTGTCGGTTTTGGTCTTCCTTTTGATGTGGTGTGTTTGCTTGGAGGTCCATGAGGATTTTTGTTTTGATATTTTGTGAGCTTTCTATTTGAGGGGGGAGGAAAGTCTTGCTGGTTAAAATAAGTGAGTGCTGACTGGTGTTTGTTGTTTTTGGCTACTCCATTTTTAGTCGACCCTGTTTGTTGTTTTTGTTTATTATTTTTGGGCTGGATTCTGGGCTGAGGGCACCGCCCTGGTTGCTGCCTGAGAGGTTTTGGCCTGGAGGGATTTGCTGCCAGTGGCATTTTGGTGCTTCAACTGCTTTGGCTACCTTGGCTCTTGAAGGAAGGCCTGAAGACTAGGCTAAGGTTAGTTAGTTTTTTTTTCACTTAGTTAGCTGTAGGAAAATGGAGATTTGCCATTTGTTTGTACCAGTCGTGCATATCTTTATAGTGGTTGGACAAAGAATTTGGTAAAATTTGGTATTTGGTATCTGACTAGCTGTTGGAATTTGGAATTTGGTATTCTGGTTAAAATTTGGTATTTGGTATTCTGGTTGGACTTTGGTATTTGGTATCTGACTAGCTGTTGGAATTTGGTATTTGGTATTTGACTAGCTGTTGAAATTTGGTTTGTTAAAATGGATATTGTGAGTTCTTTTTTGGCTTCCCCAACTTTAGAACTTTTGGAAAAGCTCACTAAGGAGCAGATTCGTCAGGTAGCTGAACACTTTAAAATTGATTTTGAAGCTGCAAAAGGATTGAGGTTACCCCAGCTAAAGAGTTTTTTAAAAGACAATCTTGTAAAATTGAATGTCTTTACTATTTCTCTTTCAGATGCTGATATAACAGACATGACTTCCGGTGGTGCAGATCCGTTAACTGGTGCCTCTAAGTCGGATGAGGAATCTTTGGATCCAACCGTAACTCAAGATTCTCAATTAATGTTTCAATTTAAAAGATCTGAGGTTGAAATGAAGTTTGAGTTGGAAAAGTTACGGCTGGCACATGAACAGGAAGAAAGGAGGTTGACACATGAACAGGAAGAGAGGAGGTTAGCACGTGAACTTGAACAGGAAGACAGGAGATTGGCACGTGAACATGATTTTGAAGAAAAGAGGTTAGCACGTGAACTTGAGGAAAAGAAGTTAGCACAGGAAGAAAAGAAGTTAGCACAGGAAGAAAAGAGGTTAGCACAAGAACAGGAAGAAAAGAGGTTAGCACGTGAACATGAGGAAAAGAAGTTAGCACAGGAAGAAAAGAGGTTAGCACGTGAACATGAAGAAAAGAGGTTGGCAAATGCACATGAGTTGGAGCTTAAGAAATTATCTCTGGAAGCTGAGCATCTGAAGTTGAGGTCTGAGGGCAGGTTAAGTGGTGGAACTCTTAATCTGTCTCAAGTTGGTGATGGGTCTTCTGGACGTAACTTGGTAAACATGTTGAAGCTGTTACCTAAATTTAATGAACATGATCCTGATGTCTTTTTCTCTTTGTTTGAGGACATGGCAGAGGACAATGACTGGAGTGATCCAGATTGCTCCATTCTACTGCAAAGTGTGCTGGTAGGTAAGGCCCAAGAAGCTTATGTTTCATTACCTTCAGCTGAAAGGAAGGTGTACAAGTCTGTTAAAGAAGCTGTTTTGAAAGCTTATGAACGGGTTCCTGAATATTATAGGCAACAATTTAGGAACTACAGGAAGACTGAACAACAGACAAATACAGATCTTGTCAGAGAGTTAAACACACAGTTCTATCGTTGGTTATCAGCAGAGGGTGTGAATGATTTGAAATCCCTTTGTGAGTTGATGGTGTTGGAACAGTTTAAGAACATTATTACACATCGGGTTGCCACATGTGTTAATGAACATAATGTAAAAACAGCTGCTAGAGCTGCTGTTTTAGCAGATGAATATGTTTTAATGCATAAAGCTGTGGGGGATTATAACTTGGAGGATCATAGCCCTAAGGAATCCCACCATGACTGGTTCCCTAGTAAAACTAGATGGGATCCTACGGTGAATTATAAAGCAGACTCAACCTGTAACTATTGTCATGAGACGGGACACTGGAAAAATGAATGTCCTCGGAATTTAAGGTCTAGACTAAATAAGAATAAACAAGATAATCAGAAACCCGTGGCTTTAGCCAGTGTTGTGCAGTCACAGTCAGTGGAGTCTACAACTCCAGCTGAAGTTGTAGGTGTTAAACCAATGGTTTTAGCTTCACCTGTTGACTTTATGTCTGTTCCAGAACTAGACAACACAGACCCCCAGATCCTTGAGAAGGATGTCAGTCAAAACTATGCTCCTTTCATCACCCAGGGGTTTGTTTCTCTGTGTGGCAGTATAAAAAAAGTGGCTGTGAAGATTCTACGTGACACAGGAGCATCTGAGTCTTTCATATTGGAATCTGTTTTGCCATTTTCTCCAGTTTCTGATACCGGTTGTAGTGTCTTGATTAGAGGTATTGGGTTGAAAACTTTCTCTGTACCTCTCCATAAGATCTACTTGCAGTCTGAACTGGTTCAAGGAGAAGTAAATGTAGGCATTCATCCTTCTTTGCCTGTGGAAGGTGTGTCTTTCATCCTAGGAAACAACCTGGCAGGTGGACGCGTGTGGCGAGATGTTGCACCTCCTCCAGTAGACCGAGCTTCTCCATCTGTTTCAGACGAATGTGCTCGAGACCTTCCTGAGGCATTTCCAGCTTGTGCAGTAACTCGTGCCATCACTCGTTCTTTGGCTGAAAAGAAGGTTGAGTCTGGTAAACCTGTGGCTGAAAAGAAGGTTGAGTCTGGTAAGCCTGGTTCTATTTGTAAGAAGACTGCCTGTTTGCCAACTCTTCATGTCCCCTTGTCACTCAGTGAGTCGATTGCAGCCCAACAGGAGGACACTACCTTAGCTGCTCTGTTTGGACAAGTCCAGGCAGCTGAACAGGACACAAAGGTGTCAAACAAGTATTTCCTACAAGGACTGTTGGTACGTAACTGGTTGCCTTATAGTGACAGATGTTGTTGGTCCAGACGGTCCAATTAAGTTCCCTGCTGTTGATATAATTGTACAGAAAAGCACAGGGTTCAGTCCAGATGAGCTAGTGTTTGGACCTCAGGTGCGCAATCCCCTTGCTAGTTCTAACTTCTTGAATTCTGATCCACCATCAAACTTGTTTGACTACATTATTGGCGTTAGTCGCAGACTTGATTTGGCTAGCCAATCGTCTTCTGAGTATCTTAAAAAAGCTCAGAAAAAGTTGAAACGATGGTTTGACCAGAAAGATGAAAATAGAGTGTTTCACCCAGGAGAAAAGGTGCTTGCCTTGCTTCCTACTCAGGGTTCGAAAGAAGCCCTGGCTCTAATCTGAGCATTGCAGCACTTTGATGTGCATGTGAGCGGGGGTTCGTTTCCAGTTGCGGTGTGTTCAGATCATAACCCTTGACCTTTTTGCACTCTTTGCAGAGACCAAGTTGGCGTTTGGTGCGATGGGCCTTAGTTCTGCAACCTGGAAATTCAGCACATTAAAGGCATTGAGAATGTGCCGACGGATGCATTGTCTCGTGCCATTGATGGACAAGATTAACAGAAGAGTGGTTGCAGAGCTCCTGGTTGGACCCTCTGTTTAAAGGGGGGAGGTGTTACGGCTGCAGTGGTTTTTTCCTTTTTTTTCTGTCATGGTTCTGGAGACAGGCCTTCTGCAGGTGTTTTGTGTTGCCCTGATTGGTGCACTCCTATTATTTAAGCTGCCATGCATGCAGCAGGAAGAAGGCTTTTCCCCCTTCCTCCTCCTCAGAACACCATTTTGGTTTGGTTTGTACCTTATGGTTGGTGTTGGTGAGTTTTGTCTACAGTAATCATTTTGGGTTTCTCATTTTAGGCATTCATTTATTCATTTATCTAGCAGGTATTCATTTTTCTTGGTTTCTTTGCTCTAAAATAATTTAATAAATACTTTTTTTAGTTGATCAGAAATCCTTGTGTGGTCTCCTTTAATGTTACCCCACCAAATGAGCCTGGTGGACGTAACATTACGTTATAAATTATTTGGTTCTAGGATGAAGTCAGACAAAAACTGTCAAAAATTCAGAAAGGACAGTTTTCACTTATCAACCATCCAACTGTGCCCCCTGAGAGATTCAGCTAAAAGACCTGGTGCAGCTTTTATTTGGACCTGCAGGGATTTGAACGGCTGATCTGAAGCAAACAGGCGGGTGTTATACTGAACTGACCACTCATGTTGTGTTTGATCTTCTTTGCCATCCATCCATCCATCATCCATCCATCATCTTCTTCTTCCAGTAGCAGCTTTACCAGGGAGACATAGGAATCAACAGCCACCTCTTCAGCTCTTATAGGAGGACCCCACGGTGTGTGCAGACAAACTGAATATTTAATAAGTAATACTTTCATGTTTGTAAATTTAATGAAAGAAAACGTTTAAAAATTTGAGGACCAAATTTAACCAAATTGTTTTCAAGTCTGTAGTTTATTGTAAAAGCAGTTCCAAAGATCACAGTGTGATGTTTTGCAACATTATCAAGAACCTTGTGCATAACTAAAAAATAAAATGTGTTTTTAATACATCTTTATTGTAAAAATCTATACTAAAATGGAAAATACATGGGTTAAAGCAGGCAGAAGGCAACAAGGTAAGATTATGAATTAGGTTTAAAAATTACAGCTCATGAGGTACCTCATTAGAGCATGACACCCCTCCCCAACATTCTGTCAAAGCCTTTATCGTGTTATTCTTCTAGTGGTGGCTAGTAAATAGCTTGAGGGAACACTACCGCCACCAGGTGGTAAGACGAGTGGGATTCTGAACCCCGCCCACAGAACAAGTATAGAAGTGTAATGGAAACACAACCACACGTGAGCTGATCCGAACTGAACCAATCTTATCCGATCTGCACCGAGCAAGTGGAAAAGGGGCATTAGACAATGACAGTTTCATCTCCTCTAACTTTTTCATGTCCCCATCTGTTTTCACCAGGACTTGTTCTGTTTTGGAGCTAAATAAAAAACTGTCGCTCAGATCAACGTCATTCTCTTTCTCCTCCTCCTGTTGACGTGTATGAGCCATCCGCATAACCGCACACAACCTAAATATGTAAGGAAATGTGCGAGCCAGTTCATCTGGTCGAGAGCAAGGTACTGGGACAGGTGTCACCTCTGGAGTGTCTAACACTCGACCTCCAGCTAAATCATTACCCATAATCATGGAGATGCCTACTATAGGACAACCGAGGTGCAGTCCCACCACAGCATCTCCTGAACACAACTCTGAGTGAACCACAACCCTACACAAAAGGACATTAAAATCCTGCATGCTAAAACCATGAACAGGTATTTTAGCTTCAATATTAGTAATTTCCTCTAACCTCCTGAGACCTGACGCATATATTTTGTCCTTTATAGTGGACATATTGTTCACCTTCATCTTCTATTCCTTTTTTGAGTTGCACTATCAAGCTCTCCTGTACTCTTTAGAGGACATCCTGGGCTTTCCAGGGATATCTCATGTGAAAGGTTTGCATGCTGGAAAGCCCATTTTTTTTCCTAAATCAAAATGGTAGGTGTACAAGCAACAACATTTTATGGAAAGAGGAGAGGTAAATCAAGTATTTAACATCTTTTGCTATTTTTGTCATGATATTTATAGATATTTTTGTTAAAGCTGGGGTATGTAAGATTGTAATGTAGTCTGTAACTTTTCAAACAATATATTTTTAACATATTTCTTCACTCTGTCACTATCTACTGACAAACTGATGTTAGACCAAGTAATCTCTGAAAAAAAAACTATAGTCCCCTTGCTTCTCTATCAGCATTTATAAAAACACTGAAAACACAGAGTGACCCGGACAATGACAGCCAATCAAAACAGAGTTGTTTGTCACGCCCCAACCTCACTTGAGTGACAGGTGGGGACCTGTCACTCACAGCCTCAGCACTGCGGCTCGTTCTCATTCAAAGGATTGCAAAGCGATGCATGACTGTTTTTTATGTGACATAAATGTATTAAATATCCCTTCTTCATCACAGAGCTGGACTTTTATTTAGTTTTTTTGCAAAAAGTCAAGTGATCGCTTTATCCTCCACTCACAGGAATGAGGAACGCTGACAGACATGAGGAAGTCACGAGCGAATTAAATCATGTCCAAACGTTGCTTCGTGAACCTCTGATGATTTCTGCTGGATTTTCTGTTGTTGGACAAGTGCTCCATGGTTTTATAATATTTTTAAAAGGATTTATTATCATATAATCACAGAAATTTGCAGCGCAGAGAGAGGACATGTAGAGGAGGCGGAGCATTCCAGACATTCCAGACCAGGGCTGGCAGAAAGAGGAAATCACGAGCGAATTAAATCATGTCCAAACGTTGCTTCGTGAACCTCTGATGATTTCTGCTGGATTTTCTGTTGTTGGACAAGTGCTCCATGGTTTTATAATATTTTTAAAAGGTTTTATTATCATATAATCACAGAAATTTGCAGCACAGAGAGAGGACATGTAGAGGAGGCGGAGCATTCCAGACATTCCAGACCAGCGCTGGCAGAAAGAGGAAATCACGAGCGAATTAAATCATGTCCAAACGTTACTTCGTGAACCTCTGATGATTTCTGCTGGATTTTCTGTTGTTGGACAAGTGCTCCATGGTTTTATAATATTTTTAAAAGGTTTTATTATCATATAATCACAGAATATTGAAGCGCTCCTCAGAGCACACACACAGCAGGGGGCGGAGCTGCAGAACCCAAGTTCACCTGAGAACGGACAGTCTCCCTCCCTCAGAGCCATATATGACTCAGAGGGAGGGAGCAGAAGGATTTCACCTGCTGGAAATTTTTCTAAGTGCCAAGGCTTTCCAGAAATCGCAGATCCCAGCTTTAATTAACATACTAGAAACAATATTTTGACTAATGATAACAATTTAATAATTCCTCTTTTGAAATACCAGCCCTTTTATAAATGTCAATCGTAGTGGACACCAGGATCTTTTTAGTGTATTTAATGACTCCGTATTGATGTAGGAGAAGAAGTGAAGCAGAAAGGATTCTATGCAAGATAGTAGAGGGAGATTCTGATTTGGAACTGTCAGATGAAGAAAAGGATGAGGATGAGTATCAGCCTTTGATAGGGGAAGAGAATTAAGAAGGAGAAAAAGAAGATGCAGGAGAATCTGATGAAGGGACAGACTCAGAACCCGAGAGAGTGCAGGAAAGTCGCCGTACTATGTGGGCCAGGACTAACTTGTACGTCTTCCCAATTTATTTTGGTATGCAGGTTCAGATGGTGCGCAAGGTTCCTGGCTCCAGGCGGGGAGAGGCTACAGCTGTGGTTTTACCTAGGGACGGATCACCTAAGGCGTGCAGGGTTGGCATTGAGGGTCCCTCCGGTTTCCGGAGGGACATCGGAGGAGCACGTGCCCAGGAGAGGAGCACCGGAGTTGGGCAAGTTTCGTCCAGGATCTCTGGTGCACGCGGTTCCTCTTTTCCCATGCCTCAGTGCCCCCTCCCTTGGTGAAGGACCACCGACTCACCCCGGTGCACATGGATCAGCCGTAGCTAGGCCTAAGTGCCGCCTCCCTGGGTGAAGAACCACAGACTCGTCCCGGTGCACGTGGATCATCTTTACCCAGGCTTCAGTGCCCCCTCCCTGGGTGTATGACCACCAACTTGCCCCGGTGCGCGCGGTTCCTCTTTACCCAGGCCTCGGTGCCCCCTCCCTGGGTGTAGGGCCACCGACTCGCCCTGGTGCACGCAGTTCTTCTTTACCCAGGCCTCAATGCCCCGTCCCTGGGTGTAGGACCACCAACTTGCCCCGGTGCAGGTGGATCATCTTTACCTAGGCCTCAGTGCACCCTCACTGGGTATAAGACCACCGACTCACCCGGTGCATGTGGTTGCTCTTTACCCAGGCCTCAGTGCCCCCTCCCTGGGTGTAGGACCACCGACTCGCCCCGGTGCACGTGGATCAGCTGTAGCCAGGCCTAAGTGCCCCCTCCCTGGGTGTAGGACCACCGACTCACCCCGGTGCACGTGGCTCACCCGTAGCCAGGTCTAAGTGCCCCCTCCCTGGGTGTAGAACCCTGGTGCACGCGGTTCCTCTTTACCCAGGCCTCAGTGCCCCCTCCCTGGGTGTAGGACCACCGACTCGCCCAGGTAAATGTGGATCAGCCGTAGCCAGGCCTAAGTGCCCCCTCCCTGAGTGTAGAACCACCGACTCACCCCGGTGCAGGTGGATCATCTTTACCTAGGCCTTAGTGCCCCCTCCCTGGGTGCAGGACCACCGACTCGCCCGGTGCACGTGGATCAGCTGGAGCAAGGCCTAAGTGCCCCCTCTCTGGGTGTAGAACCACCGACTCACCCCGGTGCAGGTGGATCATATTTACCCCGTCCTCAGTGCCCTCACCCTGGGTGTAGGACCACTGACTCACCCTGGTGCGTGCGGTTCTTCTTTACCCATGCCTCAGTGCCCCCTCCCTGGGTGTAGAACCACCGACTCGCCCTGGTGCAGGTGGATCATCTTTACCCAGACCTCAGTGCCCATTCCCTGGGTGTAGGACCACCGACTCACCCTGGTACGCGCAATTCCTCTTTACCCAGGCCTCAGTTCCCCCTCCCCGGGTGAAGGCTCAGGGAACCCCCGGGGTGCACGCGGTTCCTCTTTACCCAGGCCTTAGTGCCCCCTTTCCTGGGCATAGGACCACCAACTCCCCCCCGGTGCACGCGGATCATCCTTACCTAGGCTGTGTGCTCCATCGCGGAGAAAATAATTTTAGACATAAACCGTCCTATTGTCCACTACAATGGACATGCTGTGAAATTTAAATAAATAAAAATGTAAAAAAAATTTGTAAGGTGTTCTTTTAGGCCTAAATAGATAGTCTGGGCCTCCCTACTTAGGCTGCTACCCCCGCGACCCGACCTCGGATAAGCGGACGAAAATGGATGGATGGATGGATAGATAGGAAATCACATATAAAAAGAAAATGGAAGACATTTTTTCTTCGGTTCTCAGGAGGCTAAGGGCAAAACATCATCTAAGATAAATGACTGAGAAGCGGCTGTGTCACACAATATTTTGATAGGTACCGGTACCTTTTTACCAGAATGGAACACGGAGACAAATCCATCCATGATAAAATGTCGAAAATCAGCATTCTCAGAAGAATCTGTCGTGGATGAAAACTTAACGTCGTTCAATGTTTTAATCAGAGCCACCAGTTTTGAGTCTCTTCTTTTTAATTTAGGGCAATTTGGAATAATGTGTCCATTCTGTTTACAATAAAAACACACCACATAATCCTTTGAAATCATCCGACGATCAAACAACGCTCCACCTCCATTACGTACCACAGGCGCACTTGAGGCATTGTGAGCCGCAGCGGGTACACTCGGCTTCCCGTTACTTTTAGATCTGTCAAAGTTAGGACGCTCAAAACTAGTTTTGTGCGTCAACATATATTCGTCAACAAGAACTGCTGCTTTAGAAACCTCTAAAACCTTATTTTCATTTAAATAAGTGGCAATTTTCTTAGGCAAGCAATTTTTAAAATCTTCTAACAAAATCAGCTGCTTGAGCTGAGCAAAGTTGTCCAAATTATTAGCAGAGCACCAACGATAAAAAAGAATCACCTTCTCTCTGACAAACTTTGCATAAGTCTGATTACACAGTTTTCTTAATTTACGGAATTTCTGACGGTAAGCCTCCGACACCAATTCATAAGCCCGTAAAATAGCTTGTTTCACTTTTTCAAAATCAACGCTGTCTGTCACAGAAAGAGAAGCATAAGCATCTTGTGCTTTCCCTTTTAAAACACATTGTAACATTAACGTCCAAACATTCTCGGGCCATTTAAGTGTGAGCGCTACTCTTTCAAACATAGTAAAATACTTGTCAACATCACGCTCATTAAATGGCGGCACAAATCGAACCTTTTTACTTACGTCAAAGTCACAAGAATGCGGCTGAGAAGGATCAACACCATGTTCTAATTCTTTCAGACGAACCTCAGCCTGCAACTCCAATTTTCACTGCTCAAAATAAAGTTATTTTTCTCTTAAAGCAGCTTGACTTTCAAGCTCCTTTTCCTTTAAAGCAATTCGACTCATTTCTACTTCAAGTTCCCGTAAACGCACCTGATCATCCACCCCAGAAGTTCTAAATGGAGACCCTACAGGATTCTTAGGAAAAATTACAGCAGGAAAAATCCCAATCTGAACTAACCCTGTCAACAATTCCCATTCGATTGTTCCTCTATTAACAGAAACTTTAAAATGGTCTGCCACACACAGCAGCTGTTCTTTTGTACAGGTCTTTAAGATATCCAATGCGGGCTGTTCAATAAAACTATCAAGGTCAAACTCTATGGTTATAGACCAACAAAACAATTAAACAGTTATCCACCAAAACCTTCTGCACAATCTGACAACTGCAATTAGAGCACAACACGCGCCAGCTGCGCTCGAAAGAACCAAACGCAGAATGCACAGCTGACAGCACTCTAAATAATTTGCTCCAAACTTGCTAAAGACAAGCCTTCAATAAATATGAGGTAACAAAACTTACAAAATTAGTTTTGACGAGCCCCCAATAAATATGTTACGTCCCTCTTGAACACAACATATTTAGTGGACACAAGACAAAAAGGTTTAACAAAAGTTTATTTTTCAGCTTTTTTATCTCAGGCTACGGGCGAGGTCCTCGCAGCTGGCTCCCTTCTGTGGAGAAAAATGAAAAGCACAGGAGCTCACCTTCTATTTACCCCATGTCACAAATAAAACAAAGTATTTAAATGAAAGTTGGACCTGATGAGTCGGCCAAAATTAACATAACGACACCATAGAGGGCCAATCCGGGTAGGGCCGTCGAATACTCTAGAAACATCAAACTAACGGTTTTAAAAACTCCCAACTATGATGTAGGAATGAAAAAATGGGACTACCAAACTCACCAGGCCAGAGAAAACCCTCGTAAAAGAAAAATAGCAAAAATGCATATCTAGCAACTCCAGCTGGCCCTCCACGGCCAGTCACACAACCGTTGCTGGTATTCACTAGAGCTCACATGAGCAAGCACCTGCTCAAAACACACGCTTCTAGTCAGCACTAGAGCTGACACGAGTAAGCACATGCTCAATTCACAACTCCCTTAGGAGCGATAACAAAACGATAGGGGTGGGCGGAGAACACACCTGATCACAACACACTACTCCACAAACTCCTCTTCCTTTCACCAAACCTCCGCGCTCTGCAGATCTCTGCCCAACATATTTATAGGCGGGATCAACAGCGTAGTCCAAAAAGTGGATTAATCAAGCCTAATTTAAAGCAGGCTTTTAAAAAGGTGTTTTTACCAGTGCGGCCTAGGATGGCAGCCAACATAAACAAGGCATACTGGGGCTAAAATAACAATGTGCCCTGGCACATAACACACACCACCTGGCCCAACTCACTAGCAGGTGGTGATCAGTTGATATCTCAGCTCCTCTCTTGACGCAAGTGTCCAAAACAAACGGCTGAAAATCAGATGACATGACAAAGTCAATCATTTATTTACGTCCTAGTGCATCCTGGTGCCCAATGCACTTATGGACACCCTTTTGTTCGAACATGGTCTTCATGATGGACAAACTATGACTAGCACAGAAGTCCAACAACAGAACACCACTCGAGTTCAGATCAGAGAGGCCGTTCCTCACAAACACGCCCCTCCAGGTCACACTGTCATTACCAACTTGTGCATTGAAGGTCCCCAGCAGAAAAAATGCGTCCCCCAGCTAGCGAACCTTCCAGCACCCCCACCAAGGACTCCAAGAATGCCAGATATGTTGATCTGCTGTTTGGTGTGTAGACACAAACACCAATCAGAACTCGTACCCCCACCAGAAGGTGCAGGGAAGCCACCCTGTCATTTACCAGGAAAAACTCCGACACATAGGCACCAAGTCAGGGGGCCAAAATAAGACCCACACCAGCTGAGCACCTCTCACCATGGGCAACTTCAGAGTTGAATAAAGTATTGCCCTTCTCAAGAAGATTGGTTCCAGAACCCATGCTCTACGTCGAGGTGAGCCTAAATATATCTTGTTGTACCTCTCAACCTCACGTACACAGGCTCCTTCCCCCACAGAAAGGTCACATTCCATGTCACAAGAGCCAGCTTTGGTAAGCCAGGGTCAGAGTGCCATGGTCCTCGCCTTCGGCCACTGTCCATGGCATCGTGCACCCAACTGGTATGGCCCCTCTTGCAGGTGGTGGGTCCACAGGAAAGCAAACCCATGTTTCTCCTTCATGTTGAGTCCGACCAGGCCCCGTGGGTAGAGACCCAGTCACTAGGCACCAGCCAACAAGCCCCTCTCTCAAGCCTGACTCCAGGGTGGGGCCCCGGTAACCCATGTCCGGGCAAGGGACACAGAGTTTGAATTATTTGGTCCACAAAAGTCTGTTGAATCATTCTTTGTCTGGCCTGCCACCTGGAACAAATCTGCCTTAGGAGACCCTACCAGAGGAAATTAACATTGGCCTGGACAGCATAGCTCCTAGGATCTTTCAGGTGCATAAACTCCTCCACTACGGTAAGGTGGTGATTGAAGGAGGAATATATATTATTTAAATATGTACCAGTAACATACACAAAATAGGCTATGGTACTGTAAATGTTTTTTTTTTTTGTCTGTTTGTTTGTTTTGAACAATGCCTTTTAAACACAGCTGGTAAAAAACAAATTCAATGGAATTTTCAATTTGAGTGAAAGTGAAACCATTCACTCTTAGTCTGAAGAGGTGTTTGTGCCCGGCTAGGTGGATGGATGAAAGTTGCAGCAACAAAACAAAGCTGAATGCAATCTGGATTCACTGGTGTGGTTCACTCATTAAAGAGCCAGCAGAATTTTAAACAAGAAATCTGATCAATGCACAACTGTTCTTGTGACTCAATGAGTGTATGGTACCTCATTGATCATAGAATAGAATAGAATAGAATAGAATAGAATAGAATAGAATAGAATAGAATAGAATTTATCTTTATTGGCATATTTGTACCGGGGTACAAAACATTGCAATTGGCCCACGCACCATCCTTGAGAGGGGACATGCGCACGGAAATCCACAGCAGAAATTAATCCACGCCGCCAGACAATCAGATATGGAAGAAAAAAAAATCAGGGTGACTTCTGATTGCATGGCCACAGAGTGAGATTATGGATATTTGGTAGTGATTGGGACTGTCTCAAATACCTGCCCCTAAGAAGGTGTATGTTCAGCAGTTATGTGAGGGCCCACCTGTGTCAAATGAAAATGTTCTTTGGTGGCAGGAAGTTTGGCAGCCCGTTAAAACAAAATATAAAAATAAAATGTTAAAATAAAATACATTTTAAAAATACATAAATTAACTGCTCTTGTGTATAAGCCACAAAGTCCAAAGCATGAGGAAAAATGTAACAGCTCTTTTACTGGGAATTACAGTATTTACTAAAATGCAGAAATGTTACTAACTGATGTAGAAAAGCAACAACGGGCCTCATTCACGAAAATGTTCGTACTTTTATCCTAAATTCCTCCTACTTTTGTTCGTACGAAGCGTTCGTACGAACATGCCACGTCAGATTCAACAAACTCTTTTATCCTCAGGAAATGTGTGTATATGAGCTGCGTAAATAATGATGAATCCCACCTGTTCTATTCACCTGCTCGTGCACGCGAGAGGTTATTTACATAATTCCCACCCCTCAAAACACCATATAAGGATATAGTTTCCTGCCACCGCGAGCAGGAAGTGTCCATTCATAAGACAGGTCGGTCCGGCTTTTATGCGTCAGAAAACACACAAACGCGTTTGGCGAATTAAATTGACTCGCATTTGATCACAGTTCAGCCCCGGATCTGAGCACAGACCCACTTCTGAAGACGCGCGATCCACACAGAATACAGATGACATCCGTGTGCGCCCACAGTCAACAGGTAGATTTATATTAAAAATGACATGAAACAACTGTATAAGCTGGTTTCGCTTTTTTTTCCCTCTCTGCAGCGGCGTTGTGTGTGTGTGTGTCAGCTGTGATAAAGCCGAGGACCCAGTCGTGCGGCGCGCACGGACCATCCCCGGGGCGCGGGGCACGGGGGGGCCCACGCGCCACGCGTGGTGGTTGACGTGGGGCAC
>JBBPBX010006949.1:20260-52372 GCA_038048925.1 Garcialebias charrua
GGTGGTCGACGTGGGGCGCGGGGGGGGCCGCGTATCACGCGCGGGAGGCCACGAGAGGTGGTCGACGTGGGGCATGGGGGCGGGGGGGGCGCCACGCGCGGGAGGCCATGAGCGGTGGTCGACGTGAGGCGCGCGGGGGGGGGGGTGTTTGAAGCCGCTTTATTTTAATTTAACCATTTTGTGTCGTTGCATTTAATTCTTTTCAAACTCAGAATATTTTCTAAATAACCAAATATAAGTTATTAGTGAAGGAAATTCCGTCTGGATAACAGCGAACCGACTGCTCGTAAAATATACGACAGCTCTGGACCACACGTAGATTTTGTTTGTATCTGAAAAAAATCCTAGGATACGAAAACATTGTTGAATGCCACAAATGATCCTAAATCACTCGTACGCACAGTTTAAGAACAAATCTGTGTGTACGAACGGTTCGTGAATGAGGCCCAATGTATTAAGTGGAAAAAGTTGTGCTTTTATAGTCTACTGTCATAAATGATTGCCAAATTTACTTCCCCCTGAGGCAAAGAAGCTCATGCTCTATTCAACATCTTCCTGACTGCCTGGCTGACATCCAGGACTGGATGGCTTTAAACTTCTTAAGTTTCAATGAGAAGAAGTCTGAAGTCATGTTGTTCCATCCCAATGGCTCATTCATGAACCACGACATTGACCTTCTTTCTCTAGCCCCGTTAGAGAAACAAAGAGTCACTAATCTGGGGTGATAATGGACCCTTCCTTGAAACTTAACAGTCACATAAACATGATTGTTGAATCCTGTTTTTTTCAGCTGAGGCGGCTGTCTAAGCTGAAGCCTATACTGTCCAAAAAGAACCTGGAGACAGTAATCCATGCTTTCATAACATTGAGGCTCGATTACTGCAATTCACTTCTGTTTGGAATCAGTCAGTCCTCCTTTGCACAGCTACAACTGGTCCAAAAGGCTGCAGCCCGATTTTTAACTGGTACAAGCCATAGAGAGCACATCACACCAGTTGTGGCCTCCCTGCACTGACTACCCATTCACCTTCGGATCCAGTTCAAAATACTCGTTTGTGCTTTTAAAATCATTGAACATAGTTCCGCCCCATGTTATCTCACTGATCTTCTGCTGCCATATGTCACACCACGCTCTCTGAGGTCAGCAGACCAGATGCTTCTGTCAGTTCCAGAAACTCGTCGTAAGCTCAGAGGCGACAGGACTTTCTCTGTTTCAGGTCCAAGACTGTGGAATGAGTTGCCACTGAGTGTCAGGCAGGCTCCCACTCTTACAGTCTTTAAGTCTCGTTTGAAAACCCACATCTATTCTCTTGCCTTTAACACGGTTTGATTTGTTTTGATCCTCTCTGTACTGTACATTGTTGGCCATTTTAGTTATTATCTGCTGCTATTTGTATCTATATTTTTATTTTATGGTTTCCTGTCTGCTGTGCTTGTTTGTTTCTACTGTACAGCACTTTGGTTGGCCTTGTTGCTGTTTTAGGTGCTCTATAGATAAATTGGTATGGTATGGTATAAAGAAGTGGCAATAATGTATTTGTCAGTGTGGGTGGTGGTGAGGTGTTAGCAAAATATCTTATTATTAAGAACAGATTTTATGTAAACGGTCAGAAAGTAATCACTGTATGGACATCTAAAGCTGATTTACCTTTGGAGTTGATCCCAGTTAACTTGTCCACCACATCTAATCCATTGTTAGCAAACACAAAGATGACTATAACTCAGTGAATTTCAGACATTGAGCTATGATTTAGTGTGACAGTGGCTGAGAGTAATCCCCATAACATGATTTGATCATTAACAGATTGTACAAGATCTTTGTTTTAAGCTTTGGCATGCAGTGAGCCAGGTGGAATGCTTTTCTTTAAGAAATGATAACATTTAGCAACAAAGCATAGATTTAGAAAAAAATACTTTGTGTGTGCAAAATAAAGAGATTTTGACAGAATAATTAGGTTATAGCATTCCATCTCTTGTTTCGTTTATGCATCCAACACAATGTATTAACTTTTTTTTTAATATGTTTGTTTTAACGTGAGCCCATTGCCACTAATCTTTAAAGTTTAACAAGAATGCTAATAATTTAGGTAAATTTTAGTGTCAAAAACAAAACAAACAACACACAAACAAACAAAAACACTTCTTTTGAGATAATTGTTATCTTCATCTTCCTCTGTATTTTTGATGCTGTTCGTGTCAGCACTTCTGCCACGGCATGGATCTTTTTTAACAATATTGTTTTTGAATTCCGTTGTTATGTGTGGGAGTTTTTCTTTTTAAATGAGGGAAAATATTTTCCATGTTGTATTTAAGGGCCTAAACAGAAACGTGAGCAGTGGTGTTTTTATTGTTTTATTTTTACGTTTATGAGAAGTCTCTGACTTCCCTCATCTAGCAGTATCTAGTCCTGCATCATTGAGCAAATTTTTACCAAGAAAAACACAGTAATATCAATATAGTAAATTACATAAGAATGAGAGCATGACACGTAATTCAGTTTAAGGGTGGAGTAAGTTTTATTTTTGTGAGGGTGACTAGAGTAACACAAACATTATATGTTTCCAACATGGATACTCACCTTCAGATAAATCTTCTTCTTCTTCTTTCGGCTTTTCCCTTTTCAGGGGTCGCCACAGCGAGTCATCCTCCTCCACCTCACTCTGTCCTCTGCATCCTCTGTCCTCACTCCAACTACCTTCATGTCCTCTCTAACTGCATCCATATATCTCCTCTTTGGCCTTCCTCTGTGTCTTTTTCCTGGCAGCTGCATTTCTAACATCCTTCTACCAATATACCCACTGTCCCTCCTCTGGACATGTCCAAACCATCTCAGTCTGGCCTCCCTAACTTTATCTCCCAGTTGTTCAACATGTGCTGTACCTCTGATGATCTCATTCCTGATCTTATCCATCCTTGTCACTCCTAAGGAGAACCTCAGCATCTTCATTTCTGCTACTTCCAGTTCTTTCTCCTGTCTTTTTGTCAATGACACTGTCTCCAGACCATACAACATAGCTGGTCTCACCACTGTCTTGTAAACTTTTCCTTTGACCTTTGCTGACACCTTTTTGTCACAAATCACTCCTGAAACTTTTCTCCATCCACTCCATCCTGCCTGGACTCTCTTCTTCACCTCTTTACCACATTTCCCATTTTCCTGGACAGTGGACCCCAAGTACTTGAAGTCCTGCACCTTTGTGACCTCTGCTCCTTGTAGCCTCACTGTTCCACTGGCCTCCCTCTCATTCACACACATGTACTCTGTCTTACTATGGCTGACTTTCATTCCTCTTCTTTCAAGTGAATACCTCCACCTCTCCAAGTTCTCTTCCACCTGTTCCCTGTTCTCACCACAGATCACAATGTCATCTGCAAACATCATAGTCCATGGGGATTCCTGCCTGACCTCATCTGTTAGTCGGTCCATCACCAGAGCAAACAAGAAGGGGCTCAGAGCCGATCCTTGATGCACTCCCACCTCCACCTTGAAGCTATCTGTCACTCCTACAGCACATCTCACCACTGTCCTGCTGTCCTCATACATGTCCTGTACCAGTCTAACATACTTTTCTGCCACTCCAGATTTCCTCATGCAATACCACACGTCCTCTCTTGGCACCCTGTCATATGCTTTTTCTAAATCCACAAACACACAATGGAGTTAAATAATTACTTTAAATTAAAACTGAAACCATTCAAGCTCAAGGTGTGACCAAACAATAAGCTGCATGAAGCCAAAAAGAGATTTGTTTGTTGGGAGTGTTCATGAACTCTGTGAGTCAGTAAAAAGCACTTCTTGATGCAACCGAAAAGTGTCTTTAAACTAGTATAAAGCTGACATAAAATCAGTCAACCCAGTAAAGCCCCAGTTTGTTTTTCTTAGACTAAAATACTGTATACTGTATTGTAAATTCATGTGCAAATATGTGTGCTTTATGTTGCAGTTTTGTGTGATGCTCATATACAGGTAAAGAGGTCTCAATTGACTGGGTTGTTAAAAGAAATTGTACTTTGTACACCCGCCACAAAGACTGTGCCGATTTTTTTTAACGTTTTCCCATCATCTCGATAAAATTTCATAGCTCTTGATTCTTACACGTTATATGTTGCTTAGCTGTACTTTATGTTATGAGGATGAGATTGTAACTTCATGAAAGATGCAAGTCACCCGTCACTGCTTTATTTGTATTTTTGGTTTGCCAGTAAAGATGGTGTTACAAAAGCCAAGACAAAATTCTTGCATGTGTTTTTCCAGTTTGGCTGGTTGAATTGAAACTTTGTGTCTTTCAAAGTGAAACTTTACCAACCTTACATGTTACTATGATAATAACAATTCACTTTCCTGGAAATCAGATGTCCTTGTGTCTTTAGAACCTTACTCTTTGTGAAACCTGTTCTGGGAATCACTTTTCTCCTCACTGCATCTACAGTGGTTCTTGAAGTTTGTGAACTCTGTAGAATTTTCTATACGTCTGTATAAATATGATCTAAACATCATCAGATTTTCACATAAGTCCTAAAAGTAGCTCAAGAGAACCCAGTTAAACAAGCCACACAAAAATATTTTACTTGTTCATTTATTTATTGAGGAAAATCGGAGTCAGAGATTCTTTATTTGTCATTCCACCACATGTGGTGGAACGAAATTGTGTACACAGTGTCTCAGTTACATCCAGCAATAAAATGTAAAGGAAAAACAGTAATAATATCTAAGATATGAACTAAGAAAAACATTAATTACAAAGTTTTTTTTATTTAAAAAAGCTAAGCACTAATAGTATAAAAATGATCCACTATTAAATATCTGTGATGGTAAAAATATGTGAACCTCTAGGATATCAGTTAGTTTGAAGATGAAATTAGAGTCAGGTGTTTTCAATCAATGGATGATGATCAGGTGTGAGTGGACACCCTGTTTGATTTGAAGAACAGGATCAATCAAAGTCTCTTCTTCACAACACATGAAATTCAAGGCCATTGTTACCCTCCCCAGGAGTGGTGGACCAACAAAGATCACTCCAAGAACAAGGTGTTTAGTAGGAGGTCACAAAGGAGCTCTGGGTAACTTATAACTGAAAGTTATGCACCATAACTCATGTTCCCTGAAGGAAGGGAACGAGGTGCAACACTATTGTTATGGGAATTGCACCCCCGCGCGATTACCTGAAGGAACACAAACGCTTTTACGACAGTGGGCGTCAGCGTCACACCAGAGGCCCCGCCCTTTGGGTACTTAAGACGCTAGCGCCCATCCAAACAGTCTCCAAGTGCACTTCACCGAGCTTTGTCATTGAAAAGGGCCAACTGTGTTGCACCTTGTTCCCTTCCTTCAGGGAACATGAGTTATGGTGCATAACTTTCAGTTGCCTTCATCAGTCAGGTTAACTCGGTGCAACACTATTGCTAGTGGAACGTAATTCATTCACGCCCTTGAAATGCTCAGTAAAATGCATGCTTGTGAGAACTTCAGCCTTTATACATTAGGCGTTATGGTTGCTCTCAGCGGCGGCTGCCACTAGAGGGCGCTAGGGGCGCCGCCCCTCCTTGGAACTGCAGCTCTTCATCATTTGAAGATTTAATTTTTTTAATAAAAGTGAAATAATAAAATAAAAATATTTCGAAATGCATGCATATATGTTTTTAGTTGTGTAGGATAAATATTTTATGAGTAATGATTGTTTGTTTCAAAAAACGTTTTCTGATTGTGACGTACTTCCGGTTCCCCGCTGGGCGCCGCCTGCGGCTTTTCCATTGAATCTAATTATAACTAGCGCGCTAGCGCATACGTAGTTTATGTCCCATCTGTCCAAAACTGTTGGACTGTACAGGTCGCATTTTCCGTCGCCCTCGAGCCTGGACTCGTCTCTTATCGCCACGGAGCGCCAGCGCTTCCGGTTCGAGACGAGGAGGGAGGGGGAGCGAGGGACTCTCTCTGTTTACACTCAGAGCTGATCACACGGCCAACTAGCAAAGTTGAAACAGCAGTAATTATTAATGGTGCCTTTCTACACAGGTAAGCAAGTAATAATTGTGAGTTTAATAAATCTCTAAGCGCACATGAGCAAAGTTTGAGCTGTTCTCATCTGTGTGCGTGACGTGGTGTCGTGTGTTGCTGTCAGTCACACAGTTAGCTACTAGCTGTGCTTATGAACGTTGTGGTGTTTCTTTATCTAATGCTTATTACTATTCCTGACTGATATGGCTCTCAACTAGATGTTACAAAAGTGTTTTCTAAACGTTATGTGTTTAATATTATGATTATCAGGTGTTTATGTATTAATATTTTGATTATCAGATGTTCGTGTGTTAATATAATGATTGTCAGTTGTTTTGTGTTAATGTTATGATTATCAGATGTTCATGTGTTGTGTTAATATTATGAATATCAGATGTTCATGTGTTAATATTATGAATATCAGATGTTCATGTGTTAATGTTATGATTATCAGATGTTCATGTTTTTAACTCAAGCTTGTGTACAAAAGTTGAGCTGAAGTCAAACCTGTTAAATGTCAGACAATATAAACTTTTATATTCACCAGATGTCTGCTATATCAATCAATCACCTTTATTTTTCCAGGTAGAGATGGAGATCTCTTTAAGGGTGACCTGGTCAAGTGGTCAGCAGCACACGTCACATGGTAATTGACAATAAGCATTTGCATTTACCAAAAAAGATGGTTTTATGAACCTGTTTGTAGCAGCCCTTAAACAGTTTTCTTCCACTGTACAGGAGGACATGGCAGGAGGTGATGATGAAGGGGATCCTCTGGTCCAGCCTGGATGTTTGTGAGAAGTGGAGTCGCCACCGCACAACACACATACTATGGTACCTAAATACTGTAATAATACCACTGGTGGAGAAAGTACTCAAACACTGTACTTAAGTAAAAGTACAAATAAACAGACAAAAATTTACTCTAGTAAAAGTAGAAGTACCATATTAATATTTTTACTTAAGTAAAAGTGGTCTACAATACCATTAAGTGTGCGTACTGTATGCATATTTTCTGTAATACATTAATAGTGTTGAGCCATTTTAATGAACAATGCTGCAGATAATGCATGTTTTTATTGTGTTTACTCTGTGACACAGTTCACACTTGGACTTTTGATTCTGTGTGTCAGAATTTCAGTGATGAGTTAAATACCATTAAGCAAAATAAGAAAGAGGAATGATTATACCTTTGAAAGTTTTTATTTAACACAAAATAAAACCAATGTGTCATTTTAACTGCAGTAAACACATTTAAGTAAAAGTTGTCTGTTTGAAAAAAAGAAGCATTAGACACAACTAACAAAGGAATAGATCACTTCAACTCGTTTGTCATCAACTCTAGTTAAAATATTGTCTAGTCAATCTTGTAATGGATCAACAATGAACAATACTTTAACTTCCTGACAACATTTTCAAAACTTGGACCTGAGTGTCGAGACATTTGGAGAAATCTCTTGTCTCCTAACATCCCATGAACTGACACATTTTAATATTGCAGCAAGAATTTCTTGTTCAAGTTCAGAAGAAGTTGGTTTTCAAAGTTTTTGAGTCCATGTCTGGCTCTTTAGGGAGAGAGAATCTGTCCTGCTGTACTGAACAGTCTTTCAATAGTCTTTCAATAATAGTCTTTCACTTTTGTGTTGTTGTTATTTCTTCACAGCTCACATCGTGGACTTTCCTCATGGATGGACGTGTGTCCACTCTGTCCTGCCTCTGTCGTCCAGGACATCAGTCCTGCCTGTCTCTGGTGTCCTTCCATCTGCCTCCATCCATCACCTGTGTCAACACCTTCTGCATGTATGACTGCTGCAAAAACAAACAAAAAAACACCTGTTCTGATGGACAGAACTGCTCACATCAGGACCACACCACTGAGCCCACACCTGGCCTAAAATGCTCCCATCATTCATGGTTGAGCACTGGCTAAGCAGTTCCATCTGATCCAGGTTTGAACTTGAGAAAAACATCAGTGTCTACCTACACTTCAGTCAAAGTAAGGACATTTTGTTTCCTTGTTTCCTTTTTCTGCTGCTTCTAGCTTTTTTTAGAGTTCATGGACTTTTTCATGCACATGGACTGCACACAAACACAAACACCACATGGACTGCACTGGTTTCAAAAACATGATGGTTGCATGGATGTGATTTTCGGCTGATTTGGTGCTGATTCATGTCAATAAGCTGGTGCTGCTGCTGCTGGATGGATGGATGGATGGATGGATGAATGGATGGGAGTTCCTGCTGATTTGCTGGATTTTGATGTTAACAGCTCCTGCTCAAAGAGAAGTGTTCATGTTTCATGGTTGAACTCATTTGCAGATTATGGCTGAGAACTGTTCAGGAAGAGATTTGTACTGTACAGTATTTTGTATGCTTTGTCTGTGCTGGAAAAAACATTACAGTACTGTACCTGTACAGTACATGCTGTACTGGTTTTGTGTGTTTATGGATGAATGTGTGGTATAATGTGTTATCTAAGTGTTTGTAAATAAAGTTCTGTGCATGTTTATGGCACAGGATGTCCGCTTGTTCAGTCTCATGCCGTTAAATGTGTGTGCGTCGCTCCGTTAACGGTATAGCCGCGACCTACGTCAGGAATGTGGACCTACGACAGGGACGTGTTTTTGGTCCGCGAGATACGGCAGAATCGACCTAAGTCACACTCGTAGGTCCGGATCCCTGACGTAACTCGAGGGTTCCCTGTATAGCCCCCCTGGTGAAAATGTCACGAGCCGCCACTGGTTGCTCTCTACTGTGTGTTAGAGAGCACAGCCTGAGAAAACATCACATGCAAAAACATCCAACATCTACATGTTTGTGGAACTCCAGCTTACAGCAGCACAGATGTCAGCAACTGGTACACCCTTAGAAAAGGGACCACGAGGCAGTCAAGCCTCAAGTGGAAATGGGCGTGTGCCCCAGAGGGCACCTGCTGGCCTCTGCTGCTGAAACGCCCCTCTTATAGCCTCAGTCACTCAATGTGAGAGGCCCTGTTTTGACAGGGCTCTGCCAGCAGCTGGAGTGGCAAAACATATGAACAGCCAGTTAGCTTCCTCCAATCAGCAGTTCTATATTTTTCTTTTCTTTTTTTTTAACACCCAAGGCCCTAACATGGCAGAGTGCTCTCAGCCTCCTCCGTCCCTCAGATGATGTGGGAGGGGAAGGGAATGATAAAAGCTCAAAGTCCAGACTTCTGGTATTTAAAGTTGGCACCATTGAGGCATATGCGGGGTTTGTACACAGGGTGACCTTTGACCCCTCAGGGGCAGACCTTGCAAAAATTGGGTGCACAGATAAGTGTGGAGGTCCCCTATGCGCTTAGCTGAGCAGAGAGCCAAGAGTGGATCAGTTCCATAAGATAACAGATTTATCTTAACGCTACTCAGATGTTCTAATGGAGGCTCACATACAGCATTCAGGACTAACTGAGGACCCCAGTCTGGAGCCAGAGTCCTGTTGGGGGGTCTCCTCCTTGGTACGCTCCCCATGAAACATATCATGAGAGGGCATGCACCAGGAGCTTTACCCGCCCAGCCTTTGCGGTACGCCGAAATGGCTGACGAAAACACCTTCATGGTGGAAAAGGAGCTGCCTTTTTCCAGCAGGCCCTGTAAAAGGGTAAGGGGCTGGGCCAAGTCACAGGAATATGACATCATATTCCTTTCCAGATGCCCAGCTTCAAAACACGTCATTTATGAGCATAGAGAGTCTAAGTTGACTTAGCTCTCACCGTGGCGTTTAGACATAGCCTGTCAGGCCTGAGGCCATCAGCCTGCTCCCTTCAGCGGCCAAGCTGAGAGTTGCCATAGTTCTGGACGTGGGTAGAGAAGCTGCCCATGTGCTTGAGTTAGCAGGTCCCTGTGGGAGGGCAGCTGCCATGGTGTCCCTGACAGCATTGAAATCAACTCTGGGAACCACGGTTTCTGTGGCCACCTGGGGACTATTAATATCAGGGAGAGGGCTCCCCTGCGTACACGTTTCAGCGTCGCCTGAATTAGAAGGACGGGTGGAAAAGCGTAATACAGCACCCCCGCTGGCCAGTCATGAGCCAGGGCATCTGTCCCCAGTGGTATGTCTGTCTCCTTTAGAGAGAAGTACAGGTCACAGTGTGTACTGGTCTTGCATGCGAACAGGTCGACGGAAGCTCTCCCGTACCGAGACCAGATCTGGTCCACGACACGTGGGTCCAGTCTCCATTCTGAGGCTAGCAAAGGCCCTCTCGAGAGGGCATCCGCTCCGTGGTTTAGTTCACCCGGGATATGAGTCGCCCTGAGCGACAGTAGTCTTGGGGCACACCACGTGAGCAACTTTTGTGTCGGACCGAGGAGGGCTTGGGACCTCGTCCCCCCTTCCCTGTTGATGAAGGACACTGTTGTCCTGTTGTCTGATTNAAATAATTATAAAAAAAAATAAAAAAATAAATAAATAAATAATAAATAATAATAATAATAATAATAATAATAATAATAATAATAATAATAATAAAATAAATAAATAAATAAATAGAAAAACACATCGGAGTGAGAGGATGGCTATAAGGTGAGAAGGGAGGCCATCTATAAAGGGGAAAAAAAAGAAAAAAAAAAGAGAAGTACAGGTCGCAGTGTGTACTGGTCTTGCATGCGAACAGGTCGACAGAAGCTCTCCTGTACCGAGACCAGATCTGGTCCACGACACGTGGGTCCAGTCTCCATTCTGAGGCTAGCAGAGGCCCTCTCGAGAGGGCATCCGCTCCGTGGTTTAGTTCGCCCGGGATGTGAGTCGCCCTGAGCGACAGTAGTCTTGGGGCACACCACGTGAGCAACTTTTGTGTCAGACCGAGGAGGGCTCGGGACCTCGTCCCCCCTTCCCTGTTGATGAAGGACACCATTGTCCTGTTGTCTGATTTCACCAGTACATGCTGTCTTGTGATCAGTCCCTTTCCAAAAAAGTATTTTACTGACAGGAACACGACCCTCAATTCCAGGAAGTTGATGTGTAATCTCGCTTCCTGATGTTTCCAGAGGCCTTGGGCATTCTGATTTCTGCAAATTGCTCCCCATCCCCTTTTCGAGGCGTCCATCGTGATTACCACGCAGGATGACATACGTCCCAACGGGACACCTTCTGTGAACACGGAAGGGTTCCTCCACGGTTCTAGGGTTGCCAAGCATTCTGAGCTGATCTGAATTTTCCCTGTTCGTCTGAGGGGGACAGGGTGTGTCTGTTTGTTTAGCCATATCTGCAAGGCTTACATTTTCAATAGCGCGTGCAGGGTATGGCCGCCGTCAAGAGGCCCAAGAGGCGTTGGCATAGCTTTAGGGGCACCTCTCGACCCAGTTTAAATCTTGCCAAGCAATGGCGTATCGAGGAAATGCGTTCCTCCGAAAGCCGTGCTCTGTACAAAGTGGTGTCGACCTGTACTCCCAAAAATATGGTAATCTGTGATGGAGTCAGGTCGCTTTTCTACAGGTTTATGATGAAACCGAGAGCCTCCAGATGAGAGATCACCATGTGCGAGTGCAGCTGGACCTGAACTTTGCTCTCAGCCAGGATCAGTAGGTCATCCAGGTAGTTCATGATCCTGACCCCTTGACCCCTGAGAGGGGTCAGTGCTGCATCCAGACATTTTGTAAAGTGCTACATCCAGACATTTTGTAAATGTACACGGTGCAGTTTTTAATCCGAAAGGCAAAGCCTTGAACTCATATGCTTTCCCCTCGAATGCAAAACGGAGGTATTTTCTGTGCCTCCTCCATACGCTCACGTGGAAATAAGCATCTTTTAAATCCATGGTACATGCATAGTCTCCAGGTCTCACAGACTGGCGGACCAGTCGCAGTGTGAGCATCTTGAATTTGAATGTTTTTATTCTCTTGTTCAGCGTTCTGAGATTGAGGATCTGTCTCAAGGACTGGTCTCTCTTGAGCACGAGGAAGTATTTGCTGTAGTGGCCAGAGCGTATTTTATGTTTTGGAACAACATTTATTACTCCTTTCTGCAGCACTGTTGATATCTCCTCTCTCAGGACGTGTGCGCGGGCTAGGTTTATGTTTGACTACAGCACCCCCATGAACGAGGGCGATCCCCTGAGGAACTACAGCCTGAGCCCATGACAAACAGTCGTCATGATCCATGCATTTGGGAGACACGCCCTCCAGGCCCGTGCATGCGCCGTGAGCCTGGAAGGCATGTTTATTTCCTGTTGCTTGTGTTTTGTGGACGCGGGAGGGGTGGCCTTTGACCCTTCTCGCTCGGTCCTGGGCGAGCTGACCTGCCCGTCAGAGGACACCGTGAGGTCTGACTGCCTCAGACAGACCTTGTGCGTCCTACTACGGTTCAGTCTGACCTAGCAGCTTGTGTTTCACAAGGGAGGACGGAGAAATGTCCTCTCCCTTCACTATAACTGTTTTCACAAAAGGTTGCTGTGCTGACCCCATTGTTGTTGTGTGTTTTTTTTTATTTTGTCAAGAACCAGGGCAGACCGTGCTTTGGTACTTTTATTTTTGTGTTCAGATGAACAAATGTTTGTTTTTATTTCACTCACAGCAGGGAAATCGTGTTTTGTGCACATACAAATGTCACCAGTTCCTCATAATGTTTTACAAACAAAGTCTGGGTTTAAATTACTTGGTTCCCGTACCGCTTGGACGGGCGAACCTGCAAAACTGTGATGCTGGCCCGTTTCATCAAGCTCGGACCTGTCTCCCGCCAGGGTTCACCGAGGAGGCTTTCGGCTGAGCCGCTTGGCGAAGAACGTGCTCCCCGTCGTAAGCAGGTCTCTTCTGTGGGGGACGACGTGTGGCTGAGCAATGCCGAGGCTGGGTGGAACCAATCCCTCTGATGTCCCTGGGGGGCAAAAGCCTTTCTTGGCAACCCCTCACGGAGGGCTTCAGCCTGCTTTCGTCTCTGCTCCAGCTTGTTCTGGATGCGCTCCAGAGCCCCCCTCCCCCCCCCGAAGAGTCCCGTCGGCTCTATCGGGTGGTGCAGAAAGAGGGACCGCTGGCCTTCTGGCAGGTCCGTCAAAATCATCCATAGGTGGCGCTGGGCGACGACAACTTCGTCCATACATGTTCCCTACGCGATGGCTATTGTCCCCATCATGCGGAGCACGAAGTCAGAGGCCCTACAAGCCTCCTCCAGGACCTCAGCCGCGGTCTGTTCGTTTGTCGTTACCTGGAGCTCCTGAAGCTTCTCTGCCAGGTACGTCTGCATCATGGTCGAGGCGTTCATCGCGCGTGCGGCGAGGCCCTGAGCTCAGTAACATTTATCGAGCTGTGCAGCCGAAACACGACAGGCTTTGCTAGGCAGTGTTGGCTTTGCGCCCCCCGTTGTCGGGGCTAAGTGGGCTGCCAGCGTGTCCTCTATTTGTGGGGCGCTAGCCTCTTCCAGGACCTCTGCCGTGGTCTGTTCGTTTGTCGTTACCTGGAGCTCCTGTAGCTTCTTTGCCAGGTACGCTTGCATCATGGTCGAGGCGTTCATCGCGCGTGCAGCGAGGCCCTGAGCTCAGTAACATTTATCGAGTTGTGCAGCCGAAACGCGACAGGCTTTGCTAGGCAGTGTTGGCTTTGCACCCCCCGTTGTCGGGGCTAGGTGGGCTACCAGCGTGTCCTCTATTTGTGGGGCGCTGGCGATTCCTGCTACCTCCATCCCGGCGACTTCCAGGAACTGAGAAAGTGGCAGCAGCATGGGAGCTCTGGGTTCAGCCCAGGAGCGCGTAAGCTCCATGAGGAAATCTGGAAAAATGGGCATTCTGTGCCTCGTCGTCGGCTGCTGTTTCGCGTAGAAATAAATCTCTGCCAGCCTCGTGACCTGTTGGCGAGGCTGGGGGTCTGGCCATGCGATCTGTAGCGCGTTCGCCGCCCTGCGACACAAGTCGAACAAAGCGGGGACCGAGGCGTCCATTTCCGGCAGGACCGGCGCCAGGTTGCGGGAGAAGTCCTCACCTTCCCTCCCGTAACCGTACTCGGCGTCTAAGTCAGATGTTTCAGGCGTCGAGTCCCTGACAGGGGCCGACGTGTCCAAACCGTTTCCCATTCTGACCTGACCGCTGCATTCCAGGTCCATATTCTCGAGCTCCGGCGCAGGAGCGAGGGTTCCTGTGGGGCCCATGGCCCGTCGTGTCACGGCGCCACCTTAGCCACGATGTCCACGCGGTGCTTCCTCACGACCGCCGGCATCTGGCTGCAGTGTGGGCAGGAGTCGGGGGATCCCAGCGCTGTTCTCGCGTGCAGAATTCCCAGGCCGACAGGACAGGCCTCGTGGATGTCCATCTCCAAGAGGGAGTAGCCGCAACCGTTGGGGCAGGGGCGCGAGCAAGGGCTCATCGGCCTGCTGGTTTTCTTTGGAATCTTGGGTTTCCGCTTTCCCTTCTCGGGGGCCATGTCCGAGAAGCGTCAAGCTTGTTGCTTTAATCTTTGTTCGAAGATGTCCTCTCCGTCGCGTTGCTTTCGCTGGCTAGCCTGCTACTCGTTAGCAGGGTAGCGGTGTGACGTAGTTAGCGTCATCGAGCGAAGCAACTGCGGAGAGAGAAGAAAAGCTTTGAAGTTAGGTAGAAGGTGCTGGACTAGCTTTTGCCAGCCCAGCAATATGCAGGAAATTTCTCTGTACGCTCAGTGTAGGGAGCAAGCTAACCTCTAGTCGAGCGATAGGATAACAGAAAATTCCCACAAAGTTCAGTTTTTAGCGAGGTGAAGGGCAAAAAGAGACCGTTTGGATGGGCGCTAGCATCTTAAGTACCCAGAGGGCGGGGCCTCTGGGGTGATGCTGACGCCCACTGCCGTAAAGGCGTGAGTGTATTCCTTCAGGTAATCGCGCGGGGGCGCAATTCCCATAGCAATAGTGTTGCAACGAGTGAACCTGACTGATAAAGGGAACAACTGAAGGTCTCTCTCACATTGACTAATGTTGATGTTCATGAGTCCTCCATCAGGAGAACACTGAACAACAATGGTGTCATGGCAGGGTTGAAGAAGAAGACACTGCTCTCCAAAAAGAACACTGCTGCTCGTCTGCAGTTTGATAAAGAGCACGTGGACAAGCCAGAAGACTGTTGGAAGAATGTTTTGTGGACGGATGAGGCCAAAATAAAACTTTGAAAAATGTTATGTTTGGAGGAAGGAAAACTGTTCCTGCATAAGAACCTTATCCCATCTGTAAAACATGGTGGTGGTAGTATCATGGTTTGGGCCTGTTTTGCTGCATCTGGGTCAGGACTTCTTGCCATCATTGATGAAACAATTACTGTAATTCTGAATTAGGCCTATATCAGAGAATTCAAAAGGAAAATGTCAGAACACCTGTTCATGAACTGAATCTGAGGAGAAGGTGGGTCATGCAACAACACAATGACCCTCAGCACACACAAGATGTTCTACCATAGAATGTTCAAGAATAAAGTTCATGTTTTGGAATGACCAAGTCAAAGTCCTGAAAATCCAATCCAGATGTTGTGGAAGGACCTGAAGCAGCAGTTAATGTGAGGAAACCACCAACATCCAGAGTTGAAGCTGTTCTGTATGAAGGAATGGACTAAAGTTCCTCCAAGCCGGTGTGCAGTACAGTAGTGATGTTAATCTGACACCGAAGCTCCGATCCTTGCTTCGAACTCGAAGCTGCGTTCTCTTTGAAGCACTGCTACGAGGCGTGGTTTACGGCAGAGGAAGTTGCGTAAGCGATGACGTATGAAGCAGTGACTGCTTCGGTCCCCGAATGAATCCCGCGAGATGATTCGTTCACGCGAGACGTGCTTCGGGCTTGTGCGCGCCAAAACACCCTTAAAGGCAGCCGACACACACAACAACATGTGGGTTTGTTGTCGGAGTTGTTTTGTGCGTTACTATTATCATCACTGCGTTTGTTTGATCAACATGGAGCCAGCCAGGAAGAGAAGCCGTTCTCAGATGTGGGAACACTTCGATCTGATCAGTCCCAATAAGGTGAGTAGTTTATTACTACAAAAAAAAAAACAGTAGTAAGCTGGGGGGCGTATCCAGGATTCTGCAAAGGGGGGTAGGTTAGGTACATTTGCATGTGTGGTGATTTAAGTGACGTCTATGACCTGACAGTTTGTTTTCTTTGATTATTACTGTTCATACAGGTCCAGTGCTCATATTGTTCCATGCAACTGGCGTATAATAACAATACGTCCTCCATGCTTAGACACTACAGCAGTGTTTTTCAACCTTTTTTGAGCCAAGGCACAGTGTTTTCATTGAAAAAATCCCGAGGTACACCACCAACCAAAATTGTAAACATAGATACACTGTATCCGCCTACATTACCACTACCGGTGTATGAATGTCTGAATGAATGGGTGGATGGCTGGTATTGTAAAGCGCTTTGGGGCTCCTCACAGGGGGCTGGAAAGCGCTATATAAATAAGCTCCATTTACCATTTACATTAAATATATAGTCATTCTTATCAAAGTGTCTTGAATAGGAATGAAATGATCACAAAAATGTATTTTTATCATGTTTTATATTTCTTATTTCAAAGTGCACTTAACATGAAATTGCACTTAACATGCCTTCAAATATACCTGAACAGTGCCACACCAATGTGGTCTTAAAATTAAAGAGGATGAAACTGCACTTAACATGCCTTCAAATACACCTGAACAGTGCCACACCAATGTGGTCTTAAAATTAAAGAGGATGAAACTGCACTTAACATGCCTTCAAATACACCTGAACAGTGCCACACCAATGTGGTCTTAAAATTAAAGAGGATGAAACTGCACTTAACATGCCTTCAAATATACCTGAACAGTGCCACACCAATGTGCCACAAAATTAAAGAGGATGAAATTACACTTAACATGCCTTCAAATACACCTGAACAGTGCTACACCAATGTGGTCTTAAAATTAAAGAGGATGAAACTGCACTTAACATGCCTTCAAATACACCTGAACAGTGCTACACCAATGTGGTCTTAAAATTAAAGAGGATGAAAATGCACTTAACATGCCTTCAAATACACCTGAACAGTGCTTCCATTCTCTCTACATTTTACTCACTTAGTGTGAAACCTGTGCCTGTTTGGATGAACACAAAGCTTGATATTCTGGCACGAATTGAAGAAAGACACACACAAAGCTCTTCCTCAACAGCTTTCAGTCTCTCTCTGCTTTTAGTTTTCATGGCAGTTAGGCTGGAGAAGCTCACTTTGCACAGATATGTTGTGGAAAATGGGAGCAATGTCAAAATAGCTAAAAGTAAATCCAAAAGAGATGTAAGCCTTACTGTACAGTCTCACGTTCACAGTTTCTGCCTTCTTCTGATTTCCACTTGGGCCTTCATCTGGGTCCGAATTTTGTCCAGGGACCAGACCGGATTTAGTATTTTTTCTTTTGAAAAAGTTTTCCATCGCTGTTTGTTTGAGAAGATCCTCGCTGTTGGTTTGTTTTGCTCACTGCTCACGTCACGTTCATGCACCGCTACTTCTCTTGTTTTAATGTGCGACGCTATGCTCTATACTGCCACCTATCGCGCGGTAAGGAAATTACACCAGTTAATAAAAATTTCATAATTTACTAATTTTTCACGGCACACCAGACAATCTCTCGCGGCACACTGCTGTTCCGCGGCACACTGGTTGAAAAACACTGCACTACAGAGCTAAGCATGAAAACAAGCAGGACACTGTTCATGGTAAATTATGTTCAATATATATGTTTATCAATAATATGTTTATCAGTATACATGTATTTGTTTATCAATAATATGTTTATCAGTATACATGTATTTGTTAATCAATATATGTGACCAGCCACTCCAAATCCAGGAACAAGTCGGCACAGCTCTAACTGAGAAAAAAATCAATAAACCTTCAACTTCTGAGAAATTAGTGAAAATCGTTTTTTTGCTAAATGTACCAGTTGAAGTTGTGAAGAAACCATCCCATGCTTTAAAAAACACTTTATAAGTGTTTAAACTGTTAAACTTTGTGTTAGAAATCAGTTTGTTTTCAGAGTAAAACCAAGCCGCAGTGATTTGCGTACTGGGGGCGGGGACCCTCTCAGCTGATTAACATGCGGGACTTGTTTGGCTGGTATCAGAGCTTTGTTACTGGCTTCGGCCAATAACGTGCAGCTTTGAAAGAAGCACATGGCTACTTAACATCTATAGATCGCCCAGTGGACACAACAAGGAACAAGGAAAATAATAAAATAAAGCCGATCAAAGCGTCAGAGCTGTCAGCTGTTTTTCCGACCAACCCGAGAAAAAAAAAAGAAGCTTTTACTGCGTGCGCAAGCAAATCGCAAGCAAATCAGTTTCCATCCATACATAATACATCCATCCATCCACTATCTTTATTTCATTAGACAAAGCAGACACGCGTAATCACCGCGCAATGCGCTCCAGCCACTGGAGCCACTCGGCTCCGTGTCTCCAGCCATGGTCTGTGTCCAGCAGCGCATCGCGCAATCACACGCGTTGGATTGGCTTAGGTTTTACAAATCGCAGCAAAGAAACTAACATTTAAAGCACGATAATGGTGCACCAATTATGCAGATTCATCTGGCCGTTTGAAAAGATAAAATGTACAGTTAAAATGGGATGGATCAGCTGTTCTCACGCAGCTGTCAGCTGCTGTCAGCTGGCTGTCATCATGATAAAAAAGCTGAATGGAGCAGCGTGTTTAATTAAAATAGCCTTGTTTTTCCCAGATAATTTTGCTCTAAAATGTTTTTGTTTATCTTTATGTAAGATTATCTTTAGAATTTATTTTTCATGTTAATATATATTTGGTGAAACAAGAAATCTTATCTTTCTTTCTTTAAAATACATTATTTGGATGGATGGATGGATGGATGGATAGATGGATGGATGGATGGATGGAAACCGACCAGCCCACAAAAGCTTAATAAAAAAGACCTACAACAAAGATAAGGCCTTTCTGCCCTGATGAACAAAATGTCCAGCACCAACACCTTTGTGACATCTAAAATAAGTCTGTGCAGGAGCTTGGTGTGTGTAAAGCCTTATTTTATTTTGTTTTCCCCCTGTCTAACCTAGATGCAACATAAGCATCTCCTGAGTTTACTCAACATCTTCAGCTATTATACAAACTTTTCCAGTGTCATCAACTTTATAAAGTGCATTCCTGTCCTGTACCTTTAACACCATTTTTATTATACTTTTACTGCTGTTAATATCATAATTTTTACCATTGGTGTGTGATACTGTTCATTAAATTTTTAAACCTCTTTTATGTTGTGTGTGTGAAGCACCTTGATAACAGTTTATCTGTTTTTTTTTTCATTCAAGCTTTATTTATACAGGCTAGCCTCGTTGAGCCACGGGGACTCATTTACAAGAGGGACCTGTCTCACTCACACCCAGGGTCAATTTTAGAGTTACCAATCAGCCTAACATGCATGTCTTTGGACTGTGGGAGGAAACCGGAGCACCCGGAGAAAACCCACGCATGCACGGAGAGAACATGCAAACTCCACCCAGAAAGGCCCCCAGACCGGGATTTGAACCGGGGACCCTTTTAACTGTGCTATATAAATAAAATTGACTTGACTTGACTAGTTGTGACCCTTGTTTTTTGGGGTGGGCTGTAACAAAACAATCAACATTATTAATGTGTAAAACATGTCACAATAACATAAAATACAATTCTTTGTATTAATGTTATTTTTTTAAAGATCAAAAGGAAGTTTGCCAGTAGGGGGTGTAGGAAAAAATAGATTTTTCAAAGACTCTGGATTCTTAGTCCTGGCGATTCAGAATCAATTCTAAATGCTCCAGAATCAATTTTTAAACATGTTTAATTTTACCCTGATGCATGCTCAATAATCCAGGTACAAAAATCTAAAAAAGCTAAGTCTGGTATTCAGCTCAGTCTTAACACCCTCTCACAGTGGATCAACCAGTTGGCTGATGACAGCCGAAACCAGCTGCTCACATGATCAAGGAGGACCATCAGCCTAACAATGGATCGTTAGCACCCTGATGGTTGTTTGCTATTCACAGAGGGCTGAGTGATACCAGCAATGACAGTATTATTGTCCCCCTCTTATAATGCTTGAGTTAAAGGTTACTACACTTTGGTAGGCTGAAGTCTGTTTTTGTCTGTATATTTTGAATTATTTGTATGTGATGGACTGGAGACCTGTCCAGGTGTCCCACGCCTCTCGCACAGTGATGACTGGACATGGACACCAGTGACCCCCATGACTCTTAAAGGAAGAAGTGGTTAAAGATGATGGATGGATGAATTATTTGTTCCTATATTTTTATTTTATTGTTTTAGAGGAATCCAGGCAACTAAGCTAACCTAATACAGTACTGGTAATTCAAGTTACAGCATTTAATGCATTCCTGTATTATTTGTTTGTATTTTTGGTATGAATATCAAATGATTCAAAAACTTTGATAAAGTACAGAACCTACAATTATTGTTTTAAATAAATGTTCTATTTGTTTACATTGTTGTTAATGTTTTCAGTTTAAAATTATTGTTTTAAATAAATGTTCCATTTGTTTACATTGTTGTTATTCTCAGTTTAAAATTATTGTTTCAAATAAATGTTCCATTGGTTTACATTGTTGTTTAATATTCTCAGTTTAAAATTATTGTTTCAAATAAATGTTCCATTGGTTTACATTGTTGTTTAATATTCTCAGTTTAAAATTATTGTTTTAAATAAATGCTCCATTTGTTTACATTGTTGTTTATTCTTTTCAGCTTGTCAGTTACAAAGCTGAAACTAAATTTATGACAATTTTAATAGAAAAATCATTTTTGAATCAAAAATTGTTTCTGAATCGAAAAATTGATTTTGAATCGAATCGTGATACCAAAAATCGGAATCAAATCAATTCTCCAGACACTGAGAGATTCATACCCCTATTTGCCAGCAAAGCTGAAATTCTGCACACCTTCCTAGGCAGAGTCTGTGTTGACAGTCAGTTCTGGGGGTTGGGTTAACGCAAATTAATGTAAATGACCAGCAATTGTTAACACCCCCAGGTAATGCTTCTGGAATGGGGACATTCTTCTAAAACTTTGAAGCCTGTTTTCTCCCTAATCTTATTTGCAGATTGCCAACATTGAAATGGCTGTATCTTCTTCATTTTTTTTTTTTGAGCGACATGTGTTTGGCATCATCGGATAGCTTAGAACCCACACTTTCAGATTCTGTAAATAACTCAAAATGACCCAGGGGAGACTTGTTCCTGGTTTTGCCACGGCCAGTCACATATGTTAAAAATGTAAGATGAAGCTGAATTAAATGCTGCCAAAGTTCAGCAGTCTAACAGCTACAGGGAATAAACTGTTTCTGAGCCTGCTGGTCTTACTCTAAAAAGTTCCTCAGCCATCTGCTTGAGGGGAGAGGCTGGGACAGATTGTGTGCAGGATGAGTGGAGTCCTTCATGATATGGAATGCCCTCTCCCTGCATCGTGATGTGTAGAGGTCTAAGGTGGTGGGAAAGCTGCTCCCCACATTCTATCTGTGCAGCCTTAACCACCCTCTGCAGAGCCATCCTTTCAGCAACAGTGCAGCTACCGTGCCACATGGTGATGCCGGTGCAGAGAACACGCTTCACCATACAGTGATAGAAGCTCCTCAGAAAAGAGCTCCCAAGTCCAGCTCTCAGCAGCTTCCTGAGGAAGTAGAGATGTTGGTGGGCCTTCTTGACCAGAAAGGAAGTGTTAGCTCTTCAGGTGAGGTCACTGGATATATGCACCCCCGGGTATCTGTAGCAGACCACCTCCACAGCTGCTCCTCTGATGTGTAAGGGATGAAGATCCTTGTTCCTCTTGAAATCCACCACTATCTCCTTGGTGTAATGACCAACTGAACCCAGAGTGGTATGAGACCAGGACAGAAGCAAAACTCAGAGTTAAAATAATAACAGTGTTTATTATTTACAAGGTGAATGTTACATATCCTGAGGAAGCTGCCAATGCTGACACCTTTTAGTTCTTATGTATGTTGACTGCAGTCATGCTTTTGTGTGGTTAATTAGTCTGATTGTGATCAGGCTTGTGTGTGTTCAGCCAGGAACACCTGAGAGCCACGCCTATATATACTTCAAGTTGACTGTGCTTGAATGCGGAGTGTTGTGAGCTCAGAGGAGGTTGCTTTTGCTGAGCTGTTTGAGTACTGTATGGTACTGTGTGGGGGTGTTCTCCGCCCACCCCTGTCTTGAAGTCTGATCTTCTGTTTAGAAGGTTCTTGGTGAGTAACTACTAGCTCATGTTTGGTCTTGACTGCTAGATGCACTTAAAGAGTGGCTACTAGCTCATGTTTGGTCTTGACTGCTAGTTGCATTTGTGTCAGCTCATTTGTTTGTGGAGTTTGACTGTGCTTGATGCACTTAGGAATGTTTGCTCATCATTTGACTTTTGTTGTGCTTAGTGCACTGGGTAGCTGAAGGCTGCATTGATGACATTAGGATCCTGCTAATGATAATTGATATCAGGGATGCTGACCTGTGTGGTTAGTTTAAGCTGGTTTAACCAGGAACATTTTTGAGCTTGGAGCTGTTTGGAGCTTGGAGCTGTTTGGAGCTTGGAGCTGTTTTGGAGTTTGGAGCTGTTTGGAGCTTGGAGCTGTTTGGAGCTTGGAGCTGTTTTGGAGTTTGGAGCTGTTTGGAGCTTGGAGCTGTTTGGAGTTTTTGTTGGTTTGCCTAATGACAGAGTGAGATCGGTAGTCCAGTTATATCGTTTTTCTTTTACCCCTAGGGTCCCCTTTTGGTCAGGTAGTCCGTCTCCAGACAGGCTGCGACGGCCCTGTTTTTATGGGTTGGGCCGACGCTGGGGACGTTATATTCTTTTTGGCTGACTCACTCTTGTCCACCACTTATTTGTACTTTTGTCTGTCTATTTTTGCTCCCTTTTTTGCCCTGTGCCAGAAGACGGTGCACTCCGCACCTGGAGGGAGGAGTCGGGCAGTTTTCAATAAAGCTTTTTATTTTTACATTCTGCCTTCTTGTGTCCTTTGTCCATTTAATGTGTTCGGCCTGAGCCAGCCGTAACATATTTTGGGCGCCTCGTCCGGGATCTTGAATCCTTTTTGACTCCTTGTCTGGATCTTGGATCCTTCTTCTTTTTTGCTCCTTGTCTGGATCTTGAATCTTTTTGAGCCCTTGTCTGCATTTTTTTTGCTCCTTTTTGAGTCCTTGTATGCATTTTTGAGCCCGCGTTTGGATCTTTGAGCTGTTGTGATCCTTGTTGGGTTAATTAAATAAACCTGCTGATTGTTTGACTCGTTGGCGGGTCCAGTGCTGTGTGTGTAGGTGGTGCGTTCACGTACTGCTGGGACATTAGTATATACACAGTTCGTTTCCTGTGTTTATCATGGAGGACTTCGATTTACACAGTTTTGTGGAAAGACCTACAGTAGAGGTTTTGGCTAGCTGTACTAAAGAGCAACTTTTGTGTATAGCGGATTATTATGAGTTGACGTTAGATAAACGTTCTAAAAGAGACACTGTGGAAAGCGAGTTAGCTGCCGAGTTAAAGCAACGCGGTTTATTTTCAGCTGTGACGTCACCGAAAGACCCAGATCGCTTTCCGTACCGTTTTCAGGAACAACTACGTTTAAAAGAAATTGAACGAGACTTAGTACTTGAGCAACAGAAACGGGAACATGAGAAAGAAATAACGTTACAGAAAATCACATTGAACGGCGCTCGGCCGAACGCAGAGCTATACTGGGGCCTTTAAGTAGTGGTTCCTTATCAGATGGATGGCCGTCAGCTGGTGTCAATAGGCAGCCATCTTGGAGAGGGCTGCAGACAGTGGGACTCCTACAGTACCCCCCCCCCCCTCAAGAATTGCCTCTGGGCGACCTGTTGCGCTGCTCCGGGTGGGTGTTGAATAAGGTGGCAATGAGGCTGGGGTCCAAGAAAAACAAATGGGGAATCCATGACCTCTCCTCAGATCCAAAACCCTCCCAATCAACTAGATATTGAAATCCCTGGCCTCGGCGACGAACGTCCAAAATGGTCCTGACAGTCAATCAGTCGGGCGGGAGGAGGGAGGCCGGAGAGTGGGCATAAGGGGCTCTCGGAGACTGTCTTGATTTGAGAGACGTGGAATGTGAGGTGTATCATCATAGATGAAGGGAGTTGAAGACGCACTGCAGACTTGTTGATGATTCTTGTGATAGAGAAATGTCCGATGAACCGAGGAGCCATCTTCCTCGGGGTGTCCTTAATAAGAATGTCTCTAGTGGAAAGCCAGACATTTTGACCCACCTCGTACACAGGAGCTTCAGAGCGATGGCAGTCAGCAAACTTCTTATTCTAGGCAGCAACACGAGTGAGGGCAAACTTGGTCTGCCGCCAGACTCATCGGCAACAGCGGAAATGGTGTAGTACAGACGGAACTGATACATTGGTCTCCTGACTGGGAAATGAGGGGGGGGAATGTATCCAAGAGAAGCTTCAAACGGGGACATACCTATGGCAGATGATTTGTGATCATTTTGGGCATACTTGACCCAAATCTGGTGCTTGCTCCAGGCTTAGGTGTTACGTTCGGCGACGTACCGGAGAGTGGTCTCGAGTTCCTGATTGCACCGCTTAGCCTGACCATTCGATTATGGGTGATAACCCTAAATGAGGCTGGTTGTTGTCCCCAGCGTGGTACAAAAACTCTTCCAGACCTGTGAGATAAATTGGGGCCCTCGATCTGAAACTATATCGGAGGGAATACCATGAATACGGAAAACGTGTTGAATGAGAAGTTGAGCTGTTTCAAAAGCAGATGGGAGCTTAGGAAGGGGAATGAAATGAGCTACCTTAGAAAAACGGTTAATGATGGTAAAGATGGTGGTGTTACCTTCAGAGGGGAGTAGACCTGTGACAAAATCTACTGCAATATGTGACCAGGAGCGTCTGGGTGTGGGCAAGGTTTGGAGGAGTCCGGTAGGAGGTTGATTTCCAGTTTTATTCCTAGCACAGGTCGGGCAGGCTGAAACATAAGACTTGACATCTTGGTTGAGTATGGGCCACCAGAAATGAGTTTTAACCAAGGAGAACATATAGGAGGTGCCAGGGTGATAGGAAAGTTTGTGAGAATGTAGCTAGTCCAATATCTTACTCCTCATGTTGGAGGGAATGAAAAGTTTGCCGGAAGGACCTGTGTCAGGGTCAGGCTCATCCTTTTGAGTGTCCAAAACCTCCTTTTCAATGGTCCAGGTGTGAAGTCCCATGACAGAGACTGGTGGAATAATGGGTTCCTCAGCGTCTGGAGCATCTGGGGAATATAACTGGTGAGAGAGAATATCTAGCTTAACATTCTTGGAGGTAGGTCTAAAAGTCAGAATGAAGTTATACTGATTAAAGAAGAGGGACCATCGCGCCTGTCTGGGAGTTAGTCTCTTTGCATATCTCAGGTAGGTAAGGTTCTTGTGGTCTGTCCATATTAAAAAAGGGTTGGTAGTACCCTCCAACCAATGGTGCCATTCTTCCAATGCCAGTTTAACTGCCAATAACTCGTGGTTGTCAACATCATAATTTCTCTCAGCCTGCGATAATCCTTGTGAGAAGAAGGCACAAGGGTGGACTTTGTTATCCTTGGGAGAACGTGGTGACAAAACTGCACCTACCCCAGTGTCTGTGGCGTCTACCTCCAAAATGAATTGACGATTTGGGTCAGGATGGCATAGAACTGGTGTCGAAGAAAAGAGTCTCTTAAGTCAGCCAAAAGCGGCGTCTGCTTCAAAGTCCACATGAAGACACGGTTAACAGAGGTAAGTTGAGAGAGTGGTGCAACGATACAGCTATAGTTTCTTATGAAGCGCCTATAAAAGTTTGCAAATCCAAGGAAACGCTGAAGCTGTTTCCTGTTCTCCGGGACCGGCCACTTCTCCACCGCTCTGGTTTTCTCAGGGTCTGTTTGATAACTACCACTCTCAAAAATAAATCCTAAGAATGATACTGATGAAACATGAAACTCACATTTCTCTCCTTTAACGGATAATTGGTTCTCGTAAAGTCTCTGAAGGACTCTACATACATGGTTAATGTGATCTGACTTGTCTCGGGAATAAACAAGAATGTCGTCTAAGTATAGAAAGATGAAGTCACCAATAAAATCTCGCAGAACATCATTGATCAACGCTTGGAAAACAGCAGGTGTATTAGTTAAACCAAATAGCATTATTGAATACTCAAAATGACTGAGTGGTATTCTGAAAGCGGTCTTTCACTCATCCCCTTCTTTAATTTGTACACATTGGTAAGCGTTTCTTTGATCCAACTTTGAAAAGATGGTGGCGGACTGGAGTTGTTCATATATGGAGTCAATTAGAGGCAAAGGATATTTATTTTTTATTGTGATACTGTTAAGACTCCTATAATCAATACATGGACATAGCGTCTTATCCTTCATTGCCACAAAGAAGAACCCAGCACCTACAAGAGAAGTAGAAGGACGTATTATGCAAGATTCAAGAGACTCTTCAATGTATTCTTTCATAGACTCTCTTTCAGGTCTCGACAGGTTGTAAAATCGACTTGCCGGTAACGTGGCACCAGAATGGAGGACGATTGCACAGTCATAGGGACGGTGGGGAGGTAGAGACAGGGCATGTTGCTTAATAAATATAGGAGCCAAGTCATGATAAACAGAGAGGATGGCAGATACATCTATTTCTACGAGCGGTACAGCTTCAACAGGTTGACTAGTGACAGCAGAACGTAGGCATTGTTTTAAACATTTGTTACTCCATTTTTTAATTCTCCCCGACTCCAAGTTAATGGTTGGATTGTGATCCTTTAACCAAGGGTATCCAAGAATAAGTTGGGGAGTGGGATACTTGAATACATAAAAAAAAATAATCTCATGGTGATTACCTGAAATGATTAAACGAAGTTCAGAAGTATTTAGAGTAATCTGGTCTAAAGTCTCCCCAATAACCCCAAATTTTGTTCTGCACCAGAATCCACCAAAGCTGGAACTGGATGACGGTTTTGGTGGATTTGGATAAGTGTGGGTAATAAAAGTCGACAGGCGGGGGAGAGAGCAGAAGTTCCCACCAATATCTCCCTCTTTATTGGCGTGCATTTTCGTTTCCCCGGAATGGACAATCTCTCAGATAGTGCCCAGACTTTCCACAGTAAATACAGGAATTATTGTCTCCCTCAGGTGACAGATGAGCTTGACCTATTTGCATGGGTTCAGGATCTGGTAATGAATGAAAACGTTCTGTGGAGACAGTGTGATGTGGAAGTGGAATTGGATCTCTGTCTCTCTGGGTTTTGTAGATTACAAATGAGTTCTTGGAGGCGCGGGGCTTACCTGATGACGTAGCAAATCCGGAAGTGGAACGGTGGTGGGAGTTGTAGTCCTTCTCTCTGCTCTGCTCCTGGAAACGCTCATCAACAGCCCCCACTAGGTCTATTAGCTTGTCAAAACTTTCAGGTTAATCTCTAGCAGCAATCTGATCTTTGATGGGATCGGATAGAGAATTTAAGAAGGTACCTTGAAGCGTGAGGTCGTCCCATCCAGTCTGGGCCGCGAGGATACGGAACTCCAGGGCATATTCAGCGACAGGACAACTTCCCTGATGAAGTCCAATGAGCCGCTTTACGGTGTTGGGTTGCTTTAGTGGCAGATCGGAAATTCTTCTGAATTCTTTTAACAAGGTATCAAAAGTGACAAAATCAACGTTATGGAATTGTAGGTAGAAATTCTAGGTAGGAATTTGTCCAACTGAGTACATCACCCTTTAATTGACTGGTGAAATACGTGATTTTAGCTGCGTGAGTTGTGTACAGTTGAGGAGCTCCTTTAAACGCTAATTTACACTTCAGGAGGAAACCTCCACACAAATTGGGGTTTCCAGAGAAGAGTTCAGAAGGTTTCGAGATTAACTGCAGGCTTGAGGCACCTGTCTCGGGCGTCGTGTTAGGAGTGTTTCCAACAGAGGAAGAAGCAGGAGCTGAAGGTGAGAGTCTTTAGTTTAAAGAAAAAAACCATACATCCTAGTTCTCTCATATTCTCCTGGCCTCTGGTTGGGCCAGGACTCGTTGGAGCATCTGCTCAACCTTGGTTATGCGTTCCATCTGAGAAGGGGAAGGAGTGTGCTCACCTCTGGTCTCGTTCTGGGTCGGTTCTGGCTAGAGCATTTCTGTAATGACCGACTGAACCCAGAGTGGTACGAGACCAGGACAGAAGCAAAACTCAAAGTTAAAATAATAACAGTGTTTATTATTTACAAGGTGAAAAAGTACACTTTGGATCTCTGGAGCGCCTGAAAAAGAGAACAGTGCAGGATCCTTCTGGTAGGATGGATGAGTCAAAATTGATGCTCTGTTTGTTTCTCTTACAGGTGTGATGTTGAGACGAGGCTCAGAAGGGACTCCAGGACTCCAGAGTAGATGGGGAAAAACCCAGGCAAGCGGCAGGCGAGTCTGACAGACACTGGCAGGAAAATGCAGGACTGGCAAGCGAGTGGCAACAAGGCAGAACTGGCAGACAGAGAAGAGGATCCAAGGATTCACAGGAAACTGCAGGCACAAGATCACAAGGTAAGCATTCTATCAGATAAACACTTTCTGGCTGAAGGCATGAATACTGATTGAGGCACAATTATCCAGCGTCAGATCTCACTGGACTGCAGCCTTAAGTAGTGATGTTCCTCATCAGATGGATGGCCGTCAGCTGGTGTCAATTGGCGGGCATCTTGGAGAGGGCTGCAGACAGTGGGACTCTTACACTTGGTTTTCTTCACATTGATTCAGAGATTATTGTCTCTGCACCACTGTACCAGGTATTCCACCTTCCTCTCTGTACTTAGGCTCACCATTGTTTGTGATACGTACCACTACTACTGTGTCATCCGCAAATTGCACTATATGACAGTTGGGGTGTCTAGCCGAGTAGTCATATGTTAGCAGAGTGAACAGGAGGGGATTCAGCATGTAGCCCTGGTGCAAGCCAGTGCTGAGGGTGATGGAGGAGAAGACAATGTTGTGGATCCTGACAGTCTGAGCTCTGTTGGTCAGGAAGTCCAGAATACAATTCATCCAATTCCTCAGTGTGGGACTCAGTCCAAGAAAGGAGAGATTCTGCACAAGGGTCTGTGGGATGATGATGTTGAAGGCCCAGGAGAAATCCAGAAAGAGCAGATGGATGTAAGAATTTCTGCTCTCCAGGTGAGTGAGGGCTGTGTGGACCACCGATAAGATGGCGTCAGCAGTGGAGCGGTTCCTTCTATAGGTGTACTGATGTGGGTCCACAGTGACTGATGGAGTTCTTGATTTATGCTTGATGATGATGATTTTATGCTTCTTCTTCTTTTGATAATGCATGTATCAATCAAAACCATGCGTTTTTGACCACAATAAAGCCATAAGAGTGCTGTTAATGTGATCTGAACAAGTGACAAATTAATTTGTCATGATATGAAGTTTCAGTTCAGGAAAGGATTCACAGAATTGTAGTGGGGTTGAGCTCCCTCCATGCCATAAAGAGTTTGTAGGACGATATGTCAAACACATTGTGGAAGAAGGCCTGTGGGTTGTCATCTTCCTGCATCTGTAGGCAGCGACAACCTTGTCCAGGTTGTCTAGTCCTCCCTTGTTATGGTTGTAGCACAGGACAAGAGCTAGATTGGAGTAGCTCTCCCCTTCCCCAGTTGTCCAGGGTGCAGTGTCCTCGGGAGCATCACTTTCTTGGTCCTCTTGGGCACATAGGAGAGTAACGTGGCCATGCGTGTGAAAGAGCACCGGCACAAAGATGTCTGCCAGCCCATGTCAGAGAGCAGCACGGGCAGGAGCTTGGCCTTGTTCTTGCAAACCTTGCCGACCATTTGCCGATCTTGTCAAAGAGCCTAGTGAGCTCTAATGCTCCTAATGATCATTAGTGAGCTAGTAAGACAAGAATAAGTTGTTCTTGTTTGGTTTTTTTTGTTGTCTTTTTTGTTTTGTTGTTGTCTTTTTGTTTTGATGTCTTTTTTGTTTTGTTGTGGTCGCCAAGCCCCCCTGGATTAACCCGGTTTTGAAAAGTTAATAGAAGATTCAAGTTCTAGGAATGATCACGCAACAACCACACAGGTGGACGGAGAAAGTTGTTTAGTGTGTAAAATATTTGCATTTATTGGTTTTGAGACCAAAAAAAAAGTCATTCTTACCAAATTGTCCCTATTCTTTGTATAAACATGTATCCTTTTGTATAAAAGAAACTAGGAAGTTTACTTCAGCATTAGTCTAAGTCCTATTATTTTCCACAAAACAGTTAGCTTTGATACCCCTGAATTAAATATAAATAGGATTTACTTTGTAGAAAGCATTACTCAAACACTAACAATGAGTTGTACAACATTTCAAATATGTTTTTTGTTGCAGTAAACAGTGTGTGTTTGTATGTGTGCGTATGCTGAAGTATGAATGTTTGGCCAACTTGTTAGTATACGCTGAAGAAGAATGTACGTACTACCAAATTACTATTTAGATCAGGGGTGTCAAACATGCGAGCCGCGGGCCGCATCCGGCCCGCCAGGGGTTTTTAGTTGGCCCGCGGATTAATCTGAATTATTAAAAAAAGAATAAACGCTATTTTCTTAAAAATCTGCAGTTCCTATGTTGTCCGCTAGAGGCGCTGTGGTTTAGTCAGTTCCTATGTTGTCCTACTCAAACCGGGTGCCTCTGGACCTAGGGGCGCTGTTTTAGTGTGGGAGCCGCAGCAGACAGTAACCGGAGCTGCTCATTTTCCCTGTCTTCATGTGCGTAGCAAGCCTTCTTCCTGATGTGAAACAGTACAAAAACAAGATTTCAGGGTTGCTAAGGGAGTTTGAGAAACAATTTCAGGTCTTTAGAAGAATAGAATATATCTTTATTGACACGTTTTAAAAGATGGGCAGAGTGCACGAAGCTGCAGTTGTCTCGGCACCACAAAGGCGAACTCGAGACAGAATTTGCAGTTTTTCTCTCACCACTCACAGTCAGAGCTTCTAATGTGCTGTTGACATGCAACTTGAAATCATTGATTTGCAGTGTGATGTAGAATTGAAGGACAAATTTGCCTCTGTGGGCTTGGCACATTTTACAAGTATCTCTTACCACGCTGTCCTAAACTGACAGCACTGGCTGCAAAAATGTCCATGTTAAGGACTACCTACCTGTGAGCAAGGTTTCACTAATGAACATTAATAAAACAGCTACGCTCAAAGCTCAATTTATGTGTTCACAATTGCTTCCTAGATGTGGAAAATGGATTTAAAATTCATTCATTTCTAAATTTTGATGGGTTTGATGCATTTTTAACATGCAGGAAAGTGTTTTAACAAAATACTCTGATGCATGCTCAATAATCCAGGTAGTAAAATCTAAAAAAGCTAAGTCTGGTCCTCTGGACATTCAAAAAACAAAACAAAACATTGTTTTTTGAATGTCCAGAGGACCAGACTTTGCTTTTTTAGTGTTTTAACAAAACAGTGTTTTTTTTATGTCCAGAGGACCAGAATTAGCTTTTTTAGATTTTTCTACCTGGATTATTGAGCATGCATCAGGGTATTTAACAAACAGTTTTTACAACTAAATGTTTTAAAACGTGCAATCACTGATCAGTTTTTTAATGTGTAATGCACTTAAATGTTAAACTGAGTAAAAGTGTAAAAGGACAATTAATTTAATGTAAATATTTTTATAATTTATTTATTCTTTGCACTAATACAAAGAAAAAAAGTGGACTTTTGGAATGAGTATACTGGTCTGGCCCCCTTGAGATCAGATTAAGCTGTATGTGGCCCCAAGATCAAAATGAGTTTGACACCCCTGATTTAGATGAATGTTTATGTTTAACATATGAATAACTTATCAATAACTTGTACCTAGCTTGTACGGAACATGCAAATGTATGACAACATTGTTGACTTATGCCAACGTTCCGCACAGCATAAAGGCCAACTCTCTGCACTCCCAGTTGTTAACTCTGTATTGATCAACATACTGCAGAAAAAAGAAGAGACTAGAGAAGCTGCAGCAGGATCTTCCATCTCTGTGGTAAGTGCTATGTGTTGTCATCATTGTATGTTCCTATACAATCAGGAAATTAGTTCTCTGCATTTAACCCATAACACCTGAGATACACCCAGGTGGAGCAGTGGGCAGTTATGTAAGCACTTAAGGAGCAATTAGGGATTAGGTGTCTTACTCAAG
>JBBPBX010006950.1:7286-21652 GCA_038048925.1 Garcialebias charrua
ATTTATATATATATATATTATATATACTGTATATATATATATATACTGTATATACACATACCGTATATATAAACTACTACTGTACTTACCAGTGCTTAATTTGAGACCCGGGAACTCTCTCATTTTGACCGGGTGCATTCCTGCAACTGTTTGCTCGGATCCAGCAACTCAAATCTCCACCCCTAAAAGTCCAAAGTCATTGTGCATTTTTACTTTGAATATTTATTAAGAATACAGCATGACGGCAGCACGACGGCTCAGTGGTTAGCACAGTTGCCTCACACTAAGAAGGTCTTGGGTTCAATCCCTGGTTGGACCTTGGATCTTTCTGTGTGGAGTTTGCATGTTCTTCTCGTGCTTGTTGGGTTTCCTCCGGGTACTCCGGTTTCCTCCCACTGACAAAAAACATGCATGTTAGTTTGCCTTCAGGTCCAGGCTTCCCTTGCAAAAGAGATCTGTGATCTCAACGGTATTTGCCTGGTTAAATGAAGGTTAATAAATAAATACTACAAAGAGAGGAGATGTTGCACAGTCTGTGGAGTGGATATTACAGGCGCACCAGCTCGCGCACACGCTCCTGCCCAGCAGAGACGCGGACAGTATGTGTTGTCCCTTATAAAAAAGGACAATTATAAGAAAAGAGATGACTAGTTGAAACCAGTGCGTCTTTACTTACTCTTGTATTAAATGTAAAGAGCGCACGAGTCCCCCTAGTGGACTCTTTTGACTATTGCGCCAACGCACCATTCTTTCAAAAGCCCCACTACATTCCATGCACACACCAAATCAAGCTAAATTAATGCAGATAATCAAACAATTGGATCTAATATGAACACGGTCAAATGAATATCATACCCTGTAACACACTCCCCCACAAAATAGATGTTGTCCCCAACATCTCAACTCATGCGATGTTGGGAAAGTAGTAAAGCATGAGAAGCAACCCATCAGTCTTAAAAATATTCCTTAAGTCACTCAATCTACTTACAGACTGGAACTCTTTTCATACATTCTCATTTTGAGGGTAAACACCCAGTGTCCATGTTTTAAACATGAAAGTCACTACTTGTCCATCATCTTAGTGGTCATCCCGTGACTCCATAACAAGAGTTCATTGACCAGTACATTGCGGCTTGGATGCCAATAATGTCAGTTCACGTAGAGAATAGTCCCTCATTGTGAATGTTATAATAAACAGTCCATCATGCTATGACCCCAATGTGTGTCCATTCTTTCAGTTCAGTGGTGCACCATGTCCTGCTCTCATCTCTGATAGTCATATGAGATGTAGTACGGGTGAACAATGTTCATCCATGGCATTGTGAAGTATGGGGGCTGTGGTGGAGTCCTTAGGTTATAGCAGACTGGAGATCCAAGCCTCTCATATGTAAAAACTTTGGGCTTCCTATGAAGCCGTTGCGGTCGTTGAGCTTCTTCAGGAGCCTGAACTCCCTCTCTGATGATCCCAGTTGAAGCAGGTTGTTCAGTAGCATCCTCCATGATCCCAGTTGAAGCTGTTCCTCGTTACAAGAGCCAGACTCTTCATATTCCATCACAGTTGTTTCTCCTTGTTTGTGATCCATTTCAGGAGCTATGCTCTGTTCAAACTGGATATCTCCTAGCTCTTGGGTTGTGCTTGCAGGCATATGACTTACTTTCTCAGGCTGGGCTGGCTGGTGAAATAGCACAGGATAGTATTCGTCAGCGTCAGCATCATCATCCTCTTCCTCTGCCTGCTCCACTCCTTTGTTATTTAACATTTTTCTCCTCTTCTTTCCAGTCTGGACTGGAATCTCAAGGGGCAAAGAGTCACATGGGAGGAGCAGATTGCGATGAAGGACCCTTGACCTTCTTTGACCCTTTTCAGGTTTGAGTTCATAAACTGGGACATTTTCATTTACCTGGCGTACAACAACATGAACAATGTCCTCCCAATGATTCCTCAGTTTTCCTGGGCCCCCACGAGGTGTCAAATTGCGTACTAAAACACGATCACCTGGTTGTAGTACTGAACTATTCACCTTGCGGTTGTACAATTTCTTACTCCTCTGGCCGGCTTTCTGGGCATTTTCTCTGACGATTCCATACGCCTCCTCCATGCCTTGCTTCCACTTTTCCATATAGCCATGATGATTATGGTCTGCTTGTTCTGGAGTCAAATTAAACAGCATGTCAACTGGCAATCGGGGAGAACGCCCATACAACAACTGAAAGGGGGAGAAACCTGTCACCTCACTCCGAGTACAGTTATATGCATAGATCATTTTGTTTAATGAATCCTTCCAGTTGTGTTTCTGTTTGTCTGTAAGTGTCCGAAGCATTTGGAGTAATGTCCTGTTGAATCTTTCAACTTGTCCATTTCCTTGCGGGTGGTAGGGAGTGGTTCTGGACCCTGCAATTCCACAGTATTTTTTTAGTTGTGTGAATAGTTGATTCTCAAATTCACCACCCTGGTCGTGGTGAATACGAGCAGGAAAACCAAATTTCATGGCGTAATCATTAAAGATCTTGTCCGCAGCTGTTTTAGCTGATTTGGAAGTGGTGGCATAGGCCTGGGCAAAGCGGGTAAAATGATCAATAATCACCAAGATGTACTCATAACCCCCTAGACATTTTTCGAGATGTAGGAAATCAACAGAGACAAGTTCAAATGGTTGAGTTGTTACTATATTGGTGAGGGGAGCCCTTGTTTCCTGACTGGGTTTCTTATGTTTGAGACATTCACATCTTCTCATGACATAGCTCTCTATCTCACGCTGCATATATGGCCAATGAAACCTGTCCCGTATCAGGGATGATGTCCTGTCGACACCTTGGTGGCCCATTTCGTCATGAAGTTCCCTCAACACTGTATTTTTATATTTTTCTGGGAGTACAAGTTGTTTTTTGCTTGTTGTCTTTCTGTGCAACACCCCACTTTCATCAATTTCCAACTTGTCCCACTCTCTTAGCAAACACCCCACTTGTGGACTAAGTTGCTTGAGTTGTGCACCTGACGGTTTGCTTGCGGTTAGTTTTAACTGGATCACTGGTCCCAGAACTGGATCATTTCTTTGGTCATTCTGGATCTGTTCTGGTGTTAGTGGGATGATGGATGTGTCAGGGGTCAAATCTGCAGATGCTACTGAGACACACATGGACCACGACACACTGGACTCATCTTGATTTTTCACAGCTTCTGTAGTTGCCCCAATGACATCAGATGGCATTTCTTCTGAACACTCTTTCATAAAAAACTCTGCATCTAGAGGCATTCGGGATAAACTATCTGCGTCCACATTTTCCTTTCCTGGCCTGTATTTCACAGAGAAATGAAAATCTGCCAGCTCTGCAACCCATCGGCATCCTGTTGCATTTAGTTTGGCAGATGACAACACGTATGTGAGTGGATTATTGTCACTATAGACAGTGAAAAATGGGGCATAATATAAATAGTCTCTGAATTTCTCTGTTACAGCCCATTTAAGGGCGAGGAACTCCAACTTCCCCGAATGCAAATGATAATTTTTCTCTGCAGCTGTTAGGGTGCGCGAGCCATAGGCAATCACACGAAGCTTTCCACTCTGCTTTTGGTATAGCACAGCACCTAGACCCAGATTTGACGCATCTGTGTGAAGAACAAATGGCTGTGAGAAATCTGGGAAGCCAAGTATAGGAGGGTTGACAAGGCAGTCAATGAGTTGTTCCAGGATCAACTGGTGTTTTTCAGTCCAATGAATGATTGTACTGGATGGGACAGCTCTGCTGCCAGTTTTTGTTGGCCACTTTCTCTTTTTGTTTGTTAACGGCTCATGCTTTGTAGGTGCTTTTAACAGATCATATAAGGGACTAGCAATACGTGAAAAGTCCTTTATATACTGCCTGTAATAGCTCAAAAGTCCAAGAATTGCTCTCAACTCACCAACATTCGCAGGATGTTTATGCTTTAGGGCTCTTACAGCATTAGTGTCAGCTGGATCCATCCTGTTGCCCTCAGCAGACACGATCCTGCCCAGGTACCGCACCTCAGCTTTAAACAGGTCACACTTTTTAGGTTTTAGCTTGATCCCATGCTGCCTCAGACGTTGCAACACTGCTCGGACATGGCTGACATGATCTTCAAATGTCCTGCTAAACACAAGAACATCATCAAGATATGGTACACACATTTCATCCCTCAAATCTGCTAAGCATTGTTCCATGCAGCGCTGAAAAGCTGCGGGCGCATTCATCAGGCCGAATGGGATTCGTATCCACTCGTATAGACCCCAGGGGGTCACAAAGGCTGTTAAATGCCTGCTGTCTCTGTCCATGAATCCCTGATGATATGCTTTCCCTTGGTCCAGCAAGGAAAAGTAGGTGTTTCCCCCCAGGCTATCCATTATATCTTGAACCCTGGGAATCGGGTGGCGGTCAGGATGTGTTTTTTTGTTGAGCTCTCTGTAATCTATACATAAACGCAGAGTGCCATCTTTTTTTCTTACGCAGACAATTGGCGAGGAATAAGAAGATTTGGATCTTTCAACCCACCCTTGCACTATGAGATCCTGCAGGTAATCTTTCATTTCCCTGTACAGAGGTTTGGGCACAGACCGGTATGTTTTTGACACAGGTTCATCATCCTTCAGTGAGATGTTCATTTGTAACCCGTGTATGCAGCCAATATCCTCATCAGATTTGGAGAAAGACTCAGATTCTTCTCTTAACATTTGACTTACTATTTGTCTCTGGTCCTCATCCAGGTGAGTTAAATCAACAGGAGGGTCCCACTGTCCATCTGTAGGTACACCTTCACTGGTGCTCTGGGCCTGGATGTGATTGACTGATTTACTTGTTGGTTGTTGGGTTGTGCTAAAAAAGTCAGCTGGATACACAGACCTTACAGACTGCACAGCTCCAACAACCGTCCGGCCTGAAAGTGTGATATCGTGGTTTCAGAGAGTCAGAGTCAGAGTCAGAGAGTCTTTATTGTCATTTGCACCGCATGTGGTACATGTGATGAAAACGAGATTATGTACACGGGGTCCCAGTTACATCCAACAACAAATGCAAGAGAAAAACAGTAATAACATCTAGAATTAACTAAGAAAAACATCAACTAGTAATACACTAAGCCCTAATGTAGTGGAAAAACATCATTATAAACAGCAGCACGAACATGAGTCTGTATGAGCAGATGGTCACAGATGAACACAGCAACAAGAAAACAGATCAGCATCAGCATGATGTGATATTTTGCAGTGTTTATTTTTATTTTATTTTTATTTATTCATGAGTCTAACAGCCTCAGGGTAGAAGCTGTTCCTCAGTCTAGTGGTTCTACATTTGATGCTCCTCAACCTCCGTCCTGAGGGGAGTGGGGCAAAGAGTGAGTGTGCTGGGTGAGTGAGGTCTTTCATGATGCAGGTGGCTCTTTTTCTGCATCTGGAGGTGTAAATGTCTGTGATGGTGGGGAGACTGACTCCAACAGACTTCTGTGCAGCCTTCACCACTCTCTGTAGAGCTTTCCTCTCTGCAACTGTGCAGCCTCCATGCCACACGTTGATGCTGGAGCACAGGACGCTCTCCACTGCACACCTGTAGAACGAGGTGAGGACTGAGCTTCTCAGACCAGCTCGTCTCAGCCGTCTGAGGAAGTAGAGTCTCTGATGTCCTTTCTTGATCAGGCTGGTGGTGTTGTTGCTCCAGCTGAGGTTATTTAGATTTAGGTTCAATTTAGAGTCACCAATCAGCCTAACAAGCATGTTTTTTGGTCTGTGGGAGGAAACCGGAGTACCCGGAGGAAACCCACGCATGCACGGGGAGAACATGCAAACTCCACCCAGAAAGGCCCCGGACCGGGATTTGAACCGGCAACCTTCTCGCTGAGAGGCAGCAGCTCTACCAGTTGTGCCACCGTGCTGCCCAATGTATACATTTAAGAAAAAGGTCGAAAAGGACTTGCTCAAAAACTATATATGATGTAGCTTAGTGTGTTTGTGTATTACACTTATGTTGTACTTATGATGTAGCTTAGTGTGTTTGTGTATTACACTTATGTTGTACTTATGATGTAGCTTAGTGTGTTTTTGTATTACACTTATGTTGTACTTATGATGTAGCTTAGTGTGTTTGTGTATTACAGTTAGAAAAATTAAGTAGAGTTATTCATTTTGTGATGTAGTTTGAAGGTTATCATTGGTTGAACAAACTGTGAAATAAATAAAGGGCAGATATAATAAGATTTCATCTTCTTTCTGCTCCTTTCATTTTATCCTACTTGTATTCTTCTATCTGATGAAACTGTTTTGTATTGTTCTTTTAAAATGAATGAATAAACATCAAATCAAATCAACGGCCCAGTCAGAGTCCAGAACCTGAACCTGAAACCTTCAGAGAGCTGAGCAGAAACCTCAAAGAACTGAAGCAACAATGGAAAGAAGAGTGGGTCAGAACTCCTCCAGAACCAGGAGAGAGACTGATGAAGTCCTGCAGACTGATGAAGTCAGAGAACCACAGAGGATTCTGCTGCTGAAGGAGGTTCTGTTGGGTCAGAGGCACAAGCTGAGGTTAAATTTTAATGATTTTAGAACTTGTTAAAGATCATCCATCCAGCTAACTGTCTATCCATCCATCCATTCAGCTAAAAGTCTATTCATCCTTGTATCTGATGAAACTGTTTTGTATTGTTCTTTTAAAATGAATGAATGAACATCAAATCAAAAATAAGTCTGTATCTCTGTGTTTATCATTGTCCTGGCATTGTCTCCTCCTGTTGCCTCTGTCTCCTGAGTTCCTTGTGATTCCCTGAGTATGTAAGTTTGCTGCCTTGCGGACGCCATTTTGAAGAGTCCTAATGGTGAACTACTTTTTTAAATCCAGCAGATTTGACCATTTCGTGAAACTCTCAAGCTCAGAAAAACTTGTGCTATAACGTCAGCTATGAAATATATTTTTTCTCAGCAAAGAAATAATTGTTTTACCGTGTTTTGTTGTAAAATCCTGGCTTCTTTGGCTGTCGCGGACGCCATTTTGAAGAGTGCTAATGTGGCGAAATTCTATTTTTAAATACAGACGCGTCGCGTAGGCCCTGAGAAACATCCATAAGTTCACCCTCCATGTTAAAAAGTCTTCGTCTGACTCTTCAAAAACAAGCAATAAGGCTCCAGAGTAACACACTGGCTGCTAACTGCTATAGAGAGAGCACACACCAAGAGACTGAGGGGGACGCTTTTTTGTGACGGACCACATCCGGCGCTGCTCGTAAATACGTTATTTCGTTTTTACTGATAGATATTTAGTTATTAGCGGTACTGCATTTTAAATAAAAATAGCATAAATCCGCTTATGAATTATAAAACTTAGTCAATCCGCTGTAAAGCTAACAGATTATTTAGCTACGCTACAAGCGGATTAGCGCAACAGCGCTCCCTAGCGGTCGGAGGCCCACCACTGATAAATGATAACAATAACGATAATAATAATGATAATAACAATAACAATAACGATGATGATAATAATAATGATAACAATAATAACAATAATAATAATAATAACGATAATAATAATAATAATGATAATAATAATGATAACAATAATAACAATAACACTAATAATAATACTAATAATAACAATAACAATAATAATAATACTAATAATAACAATAACAATAATAATAATAATAATAATAATAAAAGAAAGAGGACTCATGTTTAGTGAACGAGCTGCTTGCTGCTGTAGTGTTGTATCACTCAGGAACAACAGAGAGGGAACGGAGAGATTCATTCAATTAAACTGATGATTTGCTCATGCACACATGGAGAACTGCAGCCGAGGAGTGATGGTTTAGGTCAGGGGTCACCAACATTTTCGAAACTGAGAGCTACTTTGTGGGTACGGAGTCATACAAAGGGCACCAGTTTGATAAACTCCGAATTGTGCTATTTTTAGAACAGGTCCGGGGGCACCTCAAATGGTCCTCAGGGGCACCTGGGTGCCCGTGGGCACCCAGGTGCCCCCTGGTTTAGGTAGTTCAGTGTGGAAGTGTTACTGTGTCACTAACTGATGTACTCCATAAATCAACTGCATGAACTGAATCAAAAAAGGCGTTCAATACAGAACAACTGGACTTTATTTGTAACAGAAGACGTTTCGCTTCCCATCCGGGGAGCTTTATCAATTCAATGAGGAAAATGTGAGAGCGAGCGAAGTTATACAGGCTGATCCACTGACACACACCAACATATGTAAATTGGAAGCTAACACACACACACACACACACACACACACACACACACACATACTTGGGATAACGTGTGCCTGTGACCCATTCAAAGTTCAGGGTGTGAAAGCAGACCTTACAGGAAACACACACACACACACATCCTACTGTATGTAAATGAACATGCATGAACTGAAGGAGTCAGTGAAGGCATCTTTTGAACAAAACATTTGAATGAACTGAGTCTTTGGATTCAGTACATTCAAAACAACTGCCATCCCATCAGTACTCTTCACACAGGTCAAAGTTGTGGTGACGTACAGACCAGGGTTGGGTTATTAAAGTGTCCCAGAACCTGAACATCCCACAGAACTCCCATAAATATGTTTGGAAATGGAAAGATGATGCCACAGCAGTAAACATGCCGAGAGGGTGGTCCAGAAAAACCCACGGATCAAGACTGTAGAGTCCCAGTAACCACAGAAGACAAAAGGTTTTTCTCACTGCNGAACTCCCATAAATGTGTTAGGAAATGGAAAGATGATGCCACAACAGTAAACCTGCCGAGAGGGTGGTCCAGAAAAACCCACGGATCAAGACTGTAGAGTCCCAGTAACCACAGAAGACAAAAGGTTTTTCTCACTGCGACACTGTTTTCAGTTCAAAGTGTTAAGTGGCTGAAGGTTGCTGATCGCTCGCACACCTTCTCCTCAGACGTCGTCCCCACTGACCCCTGAAGCAGCCACAGTGACTTTCAGCTACCATGGGCACAGTTCCTGGATAGTCCTCCTCATGGTGTACCCTGGTCTGATCCACCAGCAGAACCCCAAAAAGATGAGAGAACTGGTTCCATCAAACACTGACCCAGTAAGGAGCAGAACCTGGTGGCATGATACAACTTAGATGATGCAACTTCAATCATTTCCTAAATGACTTGATCTGGTCACATTCTCTTAACCAAAATGAAAAGTATATTAAAATAGTCAAACTGGAGCAGATTGTGTTGAATCTTCACTTCATCACAGTCTCCCATCCTGAGCAAGCACAAAGGAGACAGTGGAAAGAAAAACTCCCTTTTAACAGGAAGAAACCTCCAGAGGACGGAACCACAGAGTCAGAACCTCTCAGACGGAGGAGAGGATCATGAAGGAGAAAAACAGTCGAGTCAGTCAGAGGACTTTGTTGATGAAGAGGGTGATCATGATTTATATTAGAAGAGGAAGAGTGGACCACTAGGAGGTCTCTGCTCAGAGGAGGGGGTCCAGAACCTCTCTGGACCAACAGAACCAAGCATCAGTTTTGAGCTCTGGAGAACAAAGGAAGATGTGGATGCTGACCCAGAGGGGGTACTAATGGAGGAAAACACACATTTATTAAATTACTGTAAAATAAAGATTTTGTCAATTTAAAAGAGAAAAAAACTGTAATGTAGAGTTTTATAAACAAAAAAAACAATAAAACATTAAAATAAAGTATTTAAATTAGATATTTGAATATCTAATTTAAAACTATATATGATATTTAGCTGAAAAAGCTAAAATGAACAAAAAGAAGCTGAAAAAAAAATACCATAATACAGTAGCTTAAATGAGTAGAAAGAAGCTGAAAAATCTGAAGAACAGCTGAAATGAGCAGTAAAAGGTTTAAAACAGCTAAAGGGTTTGCAGGATGTGAAAATCTTCATTCATTTTCAGTGACAAAAACATGGCCGACAAAGCTAAACACTTCAAACAGTAAAACTGGAACAAAAACCATAAGTCACAGCAGGAATGTCCTGAATGAGCCGAACGTTTTGAGAACTGTTGAAATAGAACAAAAGTTGTGGAACGAGTTACGAGCTGAAAAAACGAGCGGAAGAAAAACTGATCTCAGTGAGAAAGATTCAGAAACATTCAGACCATAAAACCAACCATTTCAATAAAACCAGAAAAATTAAAACAATAGAATAGAACTAACTTGACTGAAATGTGTCCCAGTGATGGGTCCAGGGTGTACTCCGCACCTTGCACAGTGATTGCTGGACATGGGCACCAGCGACCCCCGTGAACCAAAATGGAAGAAGCGGGTAAAAGATAATGAATGGATGATTGGATGGATGGATGAAATGGGTTCTGAGATGAGATTAAAACAAAGAAAATGTTGAGTGTCAACAGATGATTTAACGTGTCCTCACGGTCCAACCAGCTCGTTTCTGTCCTCTAATCACACTAAAGTGATCGTTGATTTTAAAAGCAGCTTTCCTTCCACATACTCCCGGGAATCACTTCCTGTTAGATTTTCCACAGTGACCTTTCACACGCTTAAGTCTAAACAGGGATACACACAAACTCAATGAGACTCTCTCTGATCCGGACTTGATTTCTTCTGCTGGATGAAATGATGTGGCGTGTTGGACTTCCAGGTCCAAACAAAGTTCTAAAGACAGAGAGGAATGGGACAGTAGCAGCAGATGTCAGAAAGATGGAAGACCTTTTGAAAACCGACTCCCTAGAACAGGGTGATGGACTGTACTGTACCGGCAATCATTTACCGGTATTAACAAAAATTAAACTGAGACACAGTCTTAAAAAAAAGGCAGCCAACAAATATTTTTTTAGGAGTCTGTGGTTTAATTTTAATGATGTTTGTGGTATTTACATTCTGAAATAAGCTGATTTGTAATCATTTATAAACAAAAATTAAACTGAGACACAGTCTTATAAAAAAGGCAGCCAACAAATATTTTTTTAGGCGTTTCTGTAGTGTAATTTTAATGATGTTGGTGGTATTTACATTCTGAAATAAGCTGATTTGTAATCATTTATAAACAAAAATTAAACTGAGACACAGTCTTATAAAAAAGGCAGCCAACAAATATTTTTTTAGGCGTTTCTGTAGTGTAATTTTAATGATGTTGGTGGTATTTACATTCTGAAATAAGCTGATTGTTTATACTGTACTGTACCGGCAATCATTTACCGGTATTAACAAAAATTAAACTGAGACACAGTCTTAAAAAAGTCAGCTAACAAATATATATTTGAGCTGTTTAGCCTGCTAAAATACAAACACCGTACCAATTCATGCAGGTCTGTTCTCTGCATTTCCGGCGCTGCGCGTGCTCGTTTTGTTTTCATCAGACAGAACCGGTAGCTGGCGAAACTAATTTTTAAATCCAGCTCATTTCACAATTACGTTCAGTCTTATGAAACAGTCAGCTAACAAATATATATTTGAGCTGTTTAGCCTGCTAAAATACAAACACCGTACCAATTCATGCAGGTCTGTTCGCTGCATTTCCGGCGCTGCGCGTGCTCGTTTTGTTTTCATCAGACAGAACCGGTAGCTGGCGAAACTAATTTTTAAATCCAGCTCATTTCACAATTACGTTCATTTATTAAAGAAAAGTTCAGCTCAGACACCTATTTGCTATAATTTTTATCGAACAAATAATTGTTTTTAAGTGTTAATCTTCTTAAAAGCCTTGCTGTGCGCTCCTGTGGCAGACATTAGCAGCAGAGCTAAAAGCTCGGTCCACATTTCCTGGTTGACTCAGCAGCAGATGTCAGAAAGATGGAAGACCTTTTGAAAACCGACTCCCTAGAACAGGGTGATGGCAGTGCAACTTTGAGGGTAGTCCTAGTCTAGTTTTTCCATTAGTACTGTAATTAAAATATTAATAAAATAAATAAACTGTGAGACTTCATGAGGTTATCAGAGATTATATACAACCCCAATCCCAAAATAAGCTGTGAACAAAAGCAGAATGACAAATCACATAAAAAGAGGGTATGGACTAACAACTTGGACACTAGCACACCCAGAGAGAGGGCTGAATGAAAGATGATGTGCGTTTATTGTCTGTTTTTCCCCTGTTATTTGAGGAGCCAAGATGGTCTAGTGGCAGGGCTTTTGACTTGGGACCCGAAGGACGCGGGTTCGCGCCCCGGCCACTACCCACCTTGGGGTGTCTATGAGTGCACACCTATTTCTCCAGCTCCCCGGGCGCTTTCGGGCTGCTCACTGCACCACCTGGTAGGTGGTTGGGTTAAATGCAGACACGAATTTCGTCTGTGTATGGGAAACATACGCAGATGACAGGAAAAGACATTATTATTATTATTATTATTATTATTTATGTATTTATTTATTTTTGAGAATGTGACTGATGACCATTAACCTAAATGTAAACCCTGGTGCAACCTGGGATCGAACAGATCATTGTCTGTAAACACAGTTCATCCACAGAAGCTGCCAAAGAAGAAGTTAGATGTGAACACCTTGGTTGTCCATCTCAGGTACCCCGTTAGACTGGTTCAACTCCTATCTCCCCGACCGCACTCAACTCATTCAGATTAAATCCTTCCGTTCCCAGTCTTCCCCCGTCTATACGGGTGTCCCCCAAGGCTCTGTCCTCGGACCCCTCCTCTTCATCATTTACCTCCTTCCTCTAGGTCACATCTTCCGCAAATACGGCATCCATTTCCACTGTTATGCTGATGACACACAGCTCTACTTGTCATCAAAACCTAACTCCACCCACCCACCCTCCATCCTCACCGACTGTCTCAATGAGCTAAATCACTGGTTTTCTAACAATTTCCTTCAACTAAACAGCAACAAAACAGAAATCATTCTTGTCGGTACCAAAAACTCTATTTCAAAATCAGAACATCTTCTCGTCCCCCTTAACAACTCTCTGCTATCCCCCTCCCCTCAGGTCAAGAGCCTCGGTGTCATCCTCGACACCACTCTCTCCTTCACTTCACACATCAACAATATTACTCGGTCTGCCTATTTCCACCTCCGTAATATTAACCGTCTCCGTCCTTCTCTCACACCCCGCTCCACAGCCATCCTGGTGCACAGTCTTGTGACTTCCCGTATTGATTACTGCAACTCCCTTCTCTACGGCCTCCCCAACAAATCTCTCCACAAGTTACAGATGGTCCAGAACTCAGCTGCCCGTGTCATCACTCAAACCTCCTACTATAACCACATCACTCCTGTCCTGCAGCAGCTCCACTGGCTCCCGGTTAAATCACGCATCATCTTCAAAATTCTACTCCTCACGTTCAAAGCTATCCACAACCTTGCCCCTCCTTATCTATCTGACCTCCTACAAATCTCCATCCCATCACGCTCTCTCAGATCCTCCTCTTCGCTACTACATCTCCATGTACCCTCTGCCCGCCTCTCCACCATGGGGAGCAGGGCCTTCACCTGCTCTGCCCCTCACCTCTGGAACGCTCTACCGCCAGACCTTCGAAACACCACCTCCCTTTCTCTGTTCAAGACTGCTCTGAAAACACATCTCTTTAGACTAGCTTATCATTAACTTTACTAAATGTATTTTATATTCTTTTGTATTTTATATTCTTTATTTATTTTATATTTCAATTTGTTCCTGCTGATGTTTGAACTGTGTTTGTTTGTTTTTACACAATCTCTGCGATATGTTTCTTGCTGTGAAGTGTCCTTGGGTGTCCTGAAAGGCGCTTTTACGCCAAAAATACACTACACGCGGCTCCGCTCCGCCCCGCTCCGCAGGTCGCAGCTGTGCGAGTCCAATTTCCACTACCTGCGCTCAGCTCAGGTCCGAGTGGATGCGCTGCTCCGAGACGCATGCGCGGGAATTGCGAGATCGCGCGATAAATCAAGTGATAAATAAGTAAGTCAGAACAAAACAATTCACTCGGTGGAAGAAAGAGAACAACTGTAGATACTGCTGCCTTGATCTTCTCTCGTAAATGAGCTACAGGACATGGTTTGAGCAACAGGAAGTGATGTATTACATTTCAGAATAAAATACTTTATTTATTTCTTGTATTTCTTTTTATTTCTTGTATTGCGTTTGTAGGCGTAGTCATAAATGATAGTTTGACAGCATTTTTGTACAAATAAATCCGTATAGAGCTAGGATTAAGTCCGCCCGTGGTGATTTTATTTTGTAAATACGGAAGTTGTGCTCGTTCCTTTTCCTGTTGGTGCGACGTAATCTTCAAAAGTTGACTCCGGCACAGCTCCGGCGTCCGGCAGAAATAGAAAAATTTCTAATTTTGACGGACTGCCGTCCGCTCTCCGCAGCTCGCCGCCGCCGTGCGGAGCCAGTGTAAATTCTGTCATTGATTATAATGGGTGCGTATTTGCTGCGGAGGTCGGACCGGAGCGGGGCGGAGCTGCAACGCGTGTAGTGTATTTTTGGCGT